>CM059294.1:15505000-15570000 GCA_030340665.1 Neosalanx taihuensis
GGAAGAGAGAGAGATAGGGGAGAGAGAGAGATAGGGGAGAGAGAGAGATAGGGGAGAGAGAGAGAGATAGGGGAGAGAGAGAGAGAGAGAGAGAGAGAGAGAGAGAGAGAGGGGGGGGGAGATAAAGAGGGTCATACAAAAAGAAAAGCCAATGTACGAATACAGAGCCATACAGTCCATTGGATACAGTCCAACACTACTTGGACAGTCTGGTTCCAGGATCAGGGAGGTTCCCCTCAGGTCTGTCCCCACCTGCTCTGACTGGGCGGGGGCCAGTTTGGTGTGACGAAGGAGGTCTCCTATCCCAGAAGCCCCGGGACCCTGCGGGGCGGTGTGGCGCAGCAGGTTCAGCGCCCGCTCAGGTAGGCGGGTGGGCTGGGAACAGGACTGCTGCCATGACGACAGCTTCTGAGACAGGAGCTCTCTCACCTGGAGACAGATTTAGAGAGAAGAGCAGGTGTGGTTTAGGCTGGTTGAGGGGGGCAGTTGAGGGGGGCAGTTGAGGGGGCAGTTGAGGGGGGCAGTTGAGGGGGCAGTTGAGGGGGGCAGTTCTGAGGCGCGTGTGAGAACCCCTCTGTGACAGGGCTTGTAAAAAGGGGCCAAAAAAATAAATGTTGATTTGATTTGTGTGTTTTCTCCAATTATTTCAGTCAGTAGAAAGAATGATGTTATGACTAATGTGTCTTCTTGGAATGATGGTTTTTTAACGTGTGTTTGGGATGTCACTACATGTACATTGTAGAGCGTCTTGTGGGTGAGACACCGTTGCCGAGGAAACGGTTACCTTGCAGTGGTAGTTGATGAGCAGCTTGGTAACGGCACACTGTCTGTCCACCAGGAAACAGTACCTCCTCCTCTCCTCCGTCAGGGCCGAGCGGTAACCCACGGCAACGAGGGTGTCCAGCTCTCCCTGACGACGGCTCATCAGCTCAACGTACTGTGGGGACAGTCAGGAGGTCAGTACACACACACACGCCCACACACACACACACACACACTGCAGGGCGACCCTAAGATCACACTGCGAGGGAAAACACCTCGCCTCGCACCAGAAGAACCAGAGAGGAGGAAGTGACGTCATATCCTGCGCTGCGGAACTACGATAACATGTCTGTGTCGCAAAATATTGTCCCTCACCCTCTTAACCTTTTCTTCCAATTCAGATTCTTTCTAATGTCCAGCTTTCTGATCCCAGAGCTGCCCTTAACACCCTTCACTGTCCCAGTAAGGACCCTGTTACTGGTCTCTGGCCAGCACAGCACAGCTGCTCTTTAACCTCATCCTCAGTGGCCTGGTTTTCATACAAACAGTCTAATTTAAACACGCTTAATCTACTGAGGTTTTTAATGCCTACTTATGCTGAGTAAAGTGGGTTGGATTTAAGATTTGAGGCTAATGTTTGAAGATAATCCCAGAAGGTTTTTTACCCCCCCCCCCCCCCCCCGTGTCAAATATTCCCTGTATGCGTGTCAGCCATGTCTTAGATAGTCCTGCTGTCTAACTCCAGCTCAGTTACCTGCATCTCTCTGTCTCCATACTTGTTCGGGTGTCGACTGGCCTGACCCTTCCTGCGAAGCTTCTTCAGCTGCGACTGACAGCGCTCAATAGACTCAGTCTTCGACTTTCGCTCAGTCTGGTACTTCTTTAGTGTGGCCTGGTTTAAGAGAGGAGGGGTGGAGAAAGGAGGGATGGAGAGAGGAGGGATGGACAGAGGAGGGGTGGAGAGAGAAAGTTTAGAGAGAGGAGGGGTGGAGAGAGGAGGGATGGACAGAGGAAGGATGGAGAGAGGAGGGATGGACAGAGGAGGGGTGGAGAGAGGAGATATGGAGAGAACAGAGTTTAAAAGAGGAAGTTTTACAGTAAAAAGCAGATTAGATGATGAACAAAGCACTGATCAACATCATTATGGTTTTGACAGCAGCACATGTATCTGAACTCACTGTGAGGTATTTAATATCCAGCTCCAGTTTCTGTTCCAGCTGGGTGAGAAGCTCAGAGTGAAACAGCTTCAGCTGTGGAGACACAAACCCACCAGTCAAATCATACCTTATCTTATCAATAAGACAATCCAGAACATTCTGGAAGGGCCTTGGGAAATATACATAATCACAACAACAAAAAGCAACACACATACTCACACATACACACATCCTCACACACACATCCTCACACAAAGACACAATCCTCACACACACACACACACGTCCTCACCACATCTTCCAGTTGCACCTGGATCTGTCGATGAACCTCGGCCATCTGAAACAGAGTATCTCCTGGACGAAGCAGCAGATCACAGAGAGGAAGTAAAGACATCAGACTTGCAGACACTTCCAGGTGCTTCCACTGAGCACATAAGAACAAGTATAACACAGATTATCCCTGTATGTGGGTTAATAAAGGCCACTGAGAAGTTTATCAATTGGAATTGAGTGGATAACTGAGGTGCAGAATCTTTCCAGGGCACCTATTCAGCAGCATGGGTTCAGTGAATGATTGATGTGATGATTATGATCAAATCTGATTTCATCTTATCAGCGCTGATCTCATCTGAAGATGGAACTGGATGAATCAGACTCCCCCAGGCTTGACAGTCAGCTGTTTGACGCCCCACTTCCCCCTCCCCACAGCAGTCCTCCTACACCACAGCAGCCCTCCTACAACACAGTCATTTGTGGTGTCTGTCTGGCATCCCTCCCTCCCTCTCTCCCTCCATCCCTCCCTCCAATCCCCCCAGCCTGCCTCCCCCACTGTTTTCAGCATTACAATGAGATCATGTGGTGTTGTTAATCTCTCAACAATGACCCTACTCTCTCTCACCAACTATGTTTCTGCCTTCACCCTCTCTCTCTCCCTCTCACCACTCTTTCCCTTCCCCTCTCTCTCTCTCTCTCTCTCTCTCTCTCTCTCTCTCTCTCTCTCTCTCTCTCTCTCTCACTTTAATCTATCAGTACCTCTCTCTCTCCCTCCCACTCACTCTCTAGGTCACTCACCCAGTTCCTTGGAACCCTGACTGTCGCTAGCCAGTTCTCCCAGTTTCACCAGAGCGTCGAAGTAGCCTTTGGCAGCCACTGTCACCCCTGTGGATGGAAGCACGTTTTAACAAAGTCCACAGAGCGACAAAGACCCTCTGTACAGCATCTATCAGGCCAAACAGGGGTTGGGGTTCCAGGCTCCTCTAGGAATGCAGAGCCGATGCCAGCTGAGGTCCAGCAGAACCCCCAACGCTAACGCTCAAACACAGCATACGAACATGGCCTCCAAAAAAGGCCACCCACATATTACATTTACATGTTAGTCATTTATCAGACGCTCTTATCCAGAACGACTTACAGCAAGTACAGAGGCAAGCAGGGTGAAGTGCCTTGCCCAAGGACACAAAGTCATGTTGGCACAGTCAGGAATCGAACCGGCAACCTTGTGGTTACTAGCCTGATTCCCTAACCGCTCAGCCACCTGACTCCCTCGCAACCCCAACCCTCAAACTCAGCATAAAAAACATGACTCCTGAGAGCCCACCCACATATATTCAACTGTGATTTCTCTCGCTCGTTATCTGCACCTAAAACAGCTTGTCTCAGTGTGTTGGTATATCACATATGTCAAATACATTCCCTTTACATACAGGAATCCTTCTTTATCTCGTTCCAGTTGAACCTCATACTCGATGCCTCCTCAGCCTCCCGCTTGATGAAAGAATAAAACACCGAATGGAGTTCACTCACCAGTCAAAGCCTTCTCATAGTGTTTCCCCATGGTGACAAAGTTCTTCAGGCTTGGGTTGAACTGGTCCAGAATACCCTGAACACAGAAGCCTCACATTAGAACCGGCTGGTGGTCAAGCTACTCTGAAGAGGAGAAACTGACAAAGTAGCCGTATGTCACTTCTGTGAGACCAGGGGGCCTTTAAGATAAAGACCTAGACAGGTGACAAGCTACATAGAGAAGTTACAGACTACAACGACAGGTTATATAGACAGGGTAAAGGGTACATAGGATGTATGATTCACGATCTAAAAAACCCACTGTGTTCGGGGTCTATCACGTTGCTATGCTCAATGACTGATGCTCTTTGTAAAAGCTCTCTCTTGTAAGTCGTTTTGGATAAATGCGTCTGCTAAATGAATAAATGTAAATGTAATGTACATAGAGAAGTTACAGACTACAATGACAGGTTATATACACAGCGTAAAGGCTACATAGACTGGTGACAGACTACATAGACAGGATTCAGGCTACATAGACAAGATACCTATGAACGTCCATGTAACCTACCTACACTTGTTACCACAAACTATTCAGTTGCACTAACTGGCAACAGATAGATCATTTTCACAAAGGCATAAAATAGGGCATTCGCCTGAATACATTCATACACAGTTCAATTGTTGGACACAGGCTTACAGCGCTCAAGCAGGCACGCACACACGCACACATGCACGCACACAAACACACACTCACACACACACACACAAACTGTACCTTATACACATTTTCAGTCATCTTGTTGACCTCTTCAGTGCGTGACATGCTGATTCTCGTCCGTGGTGTGTGAGTGTGTGTGTGTGAGAGTGTGTGAGAGTGTGTGGGTGTGTGTGTGTGTGTGAGTGTGTATTAGACAGGCGCTGTCCTCTCTGTTTCCCTCTAGTCAAGAGCCTTAGGCTTTACATCAGCAGACAGACCCCTGCAGAAAAAAACACATCATGACATCATGGCCCCTGAACTGTAGTTCTTTAGGACTGTAGTTCTGTGGTTCAAACACATCATGACATCATGGCCCCTGAACTGTAGTTCTTTGGGACTGTAGTTCTGTGGTTCAAACACATCATGACATCATGGCCCCTGAACTGTAGTTCTTTGGGACTGTAGTTCTGTGGCTAACATGAGCATCACAGTAGCTGTCCTCACTAAGCCAGCACATGTCATGTCATCGCTTGAGTCAAGGCAAGACACACACACACACACACTGTAGAACTCACACACACACATACACCTCAACACACAGGTGCATGGGTACACACACACACACACACACACACACACACACACAGAGTGTGTTGTCTGGGGTGCTTGATAGAAGCCTGTGTGAGTCATGTAGTACAGTCAGTTAGGGAGTCTGGCTAGTAATCAGACGGTACCTGGTTTGAACCCGGGCTGTGTCATTATGATGTTGTGTCTTTGTGGGCAAGGCACCTCACCTTACTAGCCTCAGGAGGGGAATGTCCCTGTACTTGCTGTGAGTCGCTCTGGATAAGAGCGTCTGATAAATGACTCAATGTAAATGTAAGCCTGGCTTCAACAGTCAGCATACAGACCCAGTTTCCCTGGCCAGTCACCAGGGCGATAAGGTGCCAGTGAATGAGAGCATTGCATACCAATGCAGAGGGTGAAAGATATGTTTTTCTGGTATTCTGGAGAATATCTTTTATATTAAACTCCTTACAAATTAAACTAATCAGGTATAGTCAGAACTATCACCTGACTTCACGCAGTAGCTTTTCAAAGAACAACATTACTCAAACTCAACAACGTAACTGACCACGGTGGTGACAGTGTTCTCTCCAGATGACTATCCAGATGACTATCCAGATGACTATCCTATACAAGCTTTTCTACATCGACTAACGGAGCTAATGCTCCTCTGTAACCGCAGGTTTATAACACTAGACTCTGTGACTGTAGCTCTGTAGATAAGGAGAGAATGGATCTCTAAAACCAAGGAACAAGTTTCAGAGAGCTGAACAAACACCGGACGGAACATTTTCCAGTTCAGGCGGATCGAGACTACGTGGTACCGAGCCAGAGGAATTTGGATTAAACGGTGAATGTCTCACACAACTAGGCTTTCCTACTTTTTTGTTATTACAGCGAGATTACAGGGAAACAGTGATCCATGATCCATATCCTAATACTCCAGCCGGACACGGAAAACGTTCCCATCTCCTCTGAGACTCTGAACTTCAGAAGAGAGAGAGAGAGAGGGGGGGGGTTGAACTCTCCTAGAAATTAGGGATCTTCTGTCGGGGTCCTGGATAATCTCTTCATATCAGTGTGGATGTCTGCTAACCAAGGACACTGTTGCCAAAGTGATAATATTATGGTCTGTCTTCTTCTCTTTCACAGGTTGCAGTAGTAACAGAGGTGATAAGACTTAAGTCTCCTCTGAACATTGATCCAGTGATCCAGCGCCTTTCTTTCCCACGCAGTTACACAAACACCCTTATTTCATTCAGACATTGGGGCTTGATAACTGCTGCACCATGAAGAGGGGTACCTGATTCTGCAGAGCCTCCAGACTTCAGTTTGGGATGCACCCTGATGCAGACAGGCCTTATTTGACCTCCACCGTAATAAAAAGAACACTGTGCCTATAAGTTTTTTAATAAAACACCCGCTACTATGTTGGTAACACAACAAATACGACCAAAAACTTTCCAAAGAACAATCATTCCAATTTGAAACGTCTTTACATTTCAACATATAAAGAGCACCTGTTGTTGCTTTCAAGACAATCTAATCCACACTAAAATAAAATATAAGTATCTTACCTTTCTCGAGCTCATGTCGAAACGCAGATGACAAAAAATGCCGCGAGACTGATTGTTCAAGAACACTTCTTTTCTTTCCATTACTTTCCCCTCTTTTAGTGGGGGTTGTTTCACTTACCAGGGCACTAAATCTTACTCTGCCCCTCCACCCTTTCACTGCCCTCTCTCTCTCTCTCTCTCTCTCTCTCTCTCCTCTTCCCTCTCTCTCTCTCTCTCTCTCTCTCTCTCCTCTTCCCCCCCTCTCTCTCTCTCTCTTCCTCTTTTCTCTCTCTCTCTCTCTCTCTCTCTCTCCCTCTCTATCCTTCTCTCTCTCTCTCTCTCTCTCTCTCTCTCTCTCTCTCTCTCTCTCTCTCTCTCTCTCTCTCTCTCTCTCTCTCTCTCTCTCTCTCTCTCTCTCTCTCTCTCTCTCTCTCTCTCTCCCTCTCTTTACTCACACGGATCGGGGTCAGATGTTTGGAGCTGTTCCGTACCTCTCCTCATTGTTGAGCCGATTATCAACATGCCTTCACGCGCAAGCTCGGGCCTATAAACCCACCCCGGACCACCAGAACCTCAGAACCACCAGAACCCAGCCGCTCCCCACCTCAGAACCTCAGAGCCTCAGAACCCTCCACTCCGCTCTCACTTTCTCTCACAATGTACCCTCTCACACTGCCTTGCTAAACTATACCCTCTCTCTGTCTCTCTCCCCCTTCTCCCCCCCCCCCTCTCTCCCCCCCTCATTCACTCGGGCAGAATAACAATGAGCTAAAGGGGACCCTGGCTGAATAGAGGCAAAGAGAGAATAATGACCTGAACTTTAATTTAGACCAGAGACAGCAGACTTCACAGCGCATCACTGGCCTACATCCTCTGGTCCTTCATCACAACCCCCCCATTCATTCTCAGGAGCGGAGAGTCTTGAGATAGACGCAGTTTAGATCAGATGCTTGGTTGTAACTATTTTGAATCGTGCATGTCGTACGTTTTTAAAGATTTTTTTTTAATTGACAAGATTTAGCAAACTTTTTAAAAAGTTTTTACAAATACACCGTAACACTCACATGGAAGTAACCTTCAAACCTTTTTTTGAACAGAGGCCTCGGTTGTTAAATCGTCTGAAAATAAAAAGCATTAATCTCATGCATTTTGTTGCAATGACACAATTTCACCAATAGGTGGCAGCAGTGACTTGATTCGTGCACTCGGATGACCACACCACAAACTGGGGTCATATGTTGATGTATCTGTTCCTATATTATAAATTACAACAATACATTCGATTTGATGAATTGTACTAATTGGATAATTTTAGCAAATGAACAAACCATGAATCCTGTAGACTTTTTAGCTTACAGCAAGTACAGGGACATTCCCCCCTGAGGCAAGTAGGGTGAAGTTCCTTGCCCAAGGACACAACGTAAATGCACAGGCCGGGAATCTAACCGATAACCTTCTGATGACCAGCCCGACTCCCTAACCGCTCAGCCACATGACTCCTATATTAGTGTGAGAAAAGCCCCTCTCTCCATACGGATCTGGAGAGCCCAGCTGTAACTGTGTTCTGTCAGGTTTCTGGGTCAGTTGGTCGGCCGGTCACCATGCCAGCAGCTGACAGGTGAGGGCAGGTGTGTGTGTCCGAGGCTCTGAGCTGTAAAGCCTGTTTGTGTGGCGTGTGTGTGTGCTCTTCCCCAAACACTGTGGGGCGTGTGTGGTGTGACGCCGGCACAGCGGATCAGGAGAATCCTCACACGTCTTATTAATGTCGCCTACTGTCTCTGTAAGCAAGCCTTCATAATGCTTCGTAACTTGTGTGTGGTCTGGGGAGTGTTTCTGGGAGTCTTCCTTGAGGGGTTAGGTTGGTTGAGGGGCAGTTCTATGGGCATATGTGAAGCCCTCTGTGACATTGCTTGGTATAGAGCGTGTGGTATAGCTCTTGTGGTATAGATCTTGTGATATAGATCTTGTGGTATAGATCTTGTGGTATAGATCTTGTGGTATAGATCTTGTGGTATAGATCTTGTGGTATGGAGCATGTGTAGCGTGTGTAGTGTGTGTAGTCCTGATCAGAGAGAGCCTATAGTGTTGGAGGAACGCTGACCTGCTTGTTTCCATTCTGCTTCAAGTCTGGCTAATCTGATCTGAGCAGTAATGATCGTCACACGGTACCTGACAGTGACCCACTCACCTGGGTTGTCATATTCTTAAGCGCCTTGCCATGACCCCTGACCTCTCACAGCAGGGAGGCTCCACAGGTGTCCTCTAAAGCAGTGGTTCTCAACCCTGGTCCTCAGGGCCCACTATCCTGCAGTTTTAGATGTTTCCCTGCTCCAACACACCTGATTTGAATGATTAGGTCCTTATAAAGCTCAGCAGAAGCCTGATAATGACCCTTTCTTTGAATCAGGTGTGTGGGAAGGGGGAAACATCTAAAACATGCAGGACAGTGGGGCCCTGAGGACCAGGGTTGAGGACCACTGCTCTAAAGACACACAACCGTGTCGTTTTTCTCTCCACATTATTTGAGTGGTCAGTTTCAGTCACTTTGGGAGGATGTGATCAGATAAGGCTCTGGTTCAGTGGGAGCTGCTCAATGGCATGAAACTGATTGAAGTTATTGTCAAAGAATATCAAGTTCCAACTGTCATTTACATTTATTCATTTAGCAGACGCTTTTATCCAAAGCGACTTACAAGAGAGAGCTTTTAGTAGTTCAAAAGTTCCAGTAGATGTTGTATTAAACAGGCAGAGGTGTTGGAACACATTAATCCGTAAACTAAAATGGCAGCATTTGACCCAGTAACTATTTGTGTTCTGTAGTACATCTGTAGTAGGTGTGTGTGTGTGTGTGTGTGTGTGTGTGTGTGTGTGTGTGGATGACTTGCTTGTTTGTGTGAGTTTGACCTCATTGTGAGCCGCCATCTGTTGGTCTTCCGGTCGTGTGCTGTCTGCCAGTCAGACGGATCCTGGATCCTAATTAGACTAGTTATCCTTTATCTTAAATGTGTGTGAACAGAAGGGGAAGTGTGTGTGAGAGGGAGGGGGAGGGGGGGGGCAAATATGGAAACTAATTACGATTTAATCAGTGTCAGGTTCTAGTTAGTATCTAGAGGTAGTGGGCATGTTGTTATGCCCTCCTCTTCCCCCCCTCTTCCCCCCCCTTGCCCTCCTCTGTCCTCCTCTTGCCTTGTTCTCCCCCCCCCCTCTTAGCCCCTCTTGCACTCCACTCACCTACATCTCCCCACTTCTTGCCCCCTCTTACCCTCCTCTTACCCCCTTTTGCCCCTTCTTACCCTCCTCTTACCCCCTCTTACCCCCTCTAACCCCCATCCTGCCCCCTCTTACCTCCTCTTGCCCCCTCTCACCCCCAGCCTGCCCCCCTCTCATCTGTCTGTCACCACTTATTTGACAGGAAATAGTTGTGCACATGAGGCAGCAACACACTTGTAGATTGTGTTGCTGTAGATTAGATCATCCATAAAAAATCCATCTTTATTTAATTACGTTTATTTGGTACAGTGAGACTGACTGGAGAAAAATTTATTAAAAAGAAGGGGTGACAAAGACAGAAATGGGAGGGGGGAAAGAGAGAGAGAGAGACAGAGAGAGAGAAAGACAGAGAGAAAGACAGAGAGAGGGGGGGGAGAGAAAGAGAGAGAGAGAGAAAGACAGAGAGGGGGGAGAGAGAGAGACAGAGACAGGGGGGAGAAAGACAGAGAGGGGGGGGGAGAGAGAGAGACAGAGAGAGAGAAAGAGAGAGAGAAAGACAGAGAGGGGGGAGAGAGAGAGACAGAGACAGGGGGGAGAGAGAAAGACAGAGAGGGGGGGGAGAGAGAGAGAGAGACAGAGAGAGGGCTAGAGAGAGAGAGAGATGAGTTAAATCACTCCCCCTGGAGTAAATCTGCCACAATCTGCTCAGCACCTGAGGAGAGCTTTACTACAGTAACTGGCTAACTAGCAGGAAGAGGAACAGACTCAGGTACGACACTGATGTTTCTTCTGTTCACTGTCATCGACTTTAGCTCTCAGATGAATCCAGGATGTCCATGTTTGGTTGGATGTGTTAAACTAGAGATGTTAAACTTAGTATTGACACCAATGTGGTCTGTTCAGAAGATGTATGGCTGGTTCAAACCAGTTTTTTGAGTGGTGTTCGACTCAGTGGTGTTGAGTGGTGTTGAGTGTTCAGGGCTAAAGTTACTAATGGAACACTGTAGTATAGGAGTGTTCTGTCTTCAAGGATCAGTGGTTCTATAAGGTGAAGGATGAATTAGGGAGTTCCATGTTTGGATCGTTCTGTTACTCAGAACATCTGAAGCACATTCCTGCAAGGTGGAGGAGACTAACTAAAGACCTCAGTGAGAAACTAGAGGATTGAAGGATTTGTAGGACTAGTCATTAGATAGCCATTTTTGTTAGACTTTGTTAGATTTTGGGGGGTTTTTGTCAGTCGTTTTCCAAATTACTTACATCATTTATAGACTTCATCAATGTTTATCTCTGGCTGAATTATTTTGAGTCGATTTGATTGAGTAAATTCAGTTGGACGTTTAATTCACTCTGGATTCGACACCTGATGATCCAGTATACTGGAATACTGCAGCACGTTGCTTTGAGTGTGTTTTGTGCAGGTCGGCTGTTTACTAAATCACTAATAGTGCCCGTCAGCTTTTAATTTGCTTCTAATCACAGGATTTAATACCAACTTTAGCCAGATGGTGAAGTCGTAACAAAGATGACCCCACAACACTTCCCCGCCCTCCCCAACACACTCACACACTCACACACACACACACACACACACACACACACACACACACACACACACACACACACAACACACTCTTCTAAAAATCCTGTTTCATCGTTTCAAACATTTCAATCAGGTTAATTGGGTGATCAGTGGATAACGAAATTAAGACTGAGAGACACAAATGATTGGAGATTGGGTGTGACATGGGTCTGTGGACCATCTGTCTCTCTACTCTAAGCTGCTGTGATTCAGAGGACCTGGTAAGAAACAGCTCCATCTCAGATAAGCTGTGACAGGGAGAGTTAACACGCCTCAACACAGACCTTCCTGGGTACAACTCTTTAACACATCCCAGTCTAGTCAATTCATGGAATATGATCTAACATGGGGAGAAATGCATCAAAATTGTATGTTAGTTGTATGCTAAGTGTCTGAATATGTGCTTAAACATACTACTGAATGGATAGTGATCTCAAATGTGTCTTTAAGCTTTGTGAGTAAGCACACACACACCCACCCACGCACACACACACACACACACACACACATCACTTGGCAGCACACCACCCTGTGGCTGGACTATGTCTGGAAGCAGCCGGTGACCTTGTGTCTTAATCCTTCACATCACGTCTCCGCCGGTGTTAATTACCGTAAGACTGGAAACATCACACAGCGATCGTAGCCGTCACCGTTGGAGACCAGAACACGACCAACTCTGTCCGCAGTGTCATCGTCGCTGCTGCAAAGACAAAAGAAACGACAGCTTGAGATAACGATGACGTTCTGAAAAGCTGTTCAGTCTGAGATCAGGTTTGAAGTTCGGACGATCAAACAGTTTTGGGGATGTTTCTCTCCCCCCTGTAGAACCGTCGCACATTGATGACATCACACCGTCTGTTCCAGGGCAATCCTTCAATTAATCCCTAAATCTTATTAATGAGTCAACCTTGACAACAGAACAGACACAGTCACAGCCTGAGCGCTACCTGAAGTGCCAGAATCTAAACTAAACCGTTCTGATTTGTCGTTCACAGATGAAACCTCAAGACAAAGCAGGAAGAAGACAGGAAGTGAACTTCCAAGACCAAGTCTGAGTGAGATAACCATCAGAGAGAAAGAGACTCCGTAACCTAGGAGACGCATCTACCTGGCTTCAACAAGCCGCTGAGAAAACCTAACCACAGAAGAAGAACGCAGGCCACCGACCACAGAAGAAGACACCCAGGAATGAGAGGCTTTTAGGGAGGTAGAGTCGCTCTTCATCCTCCACCTCACACCCCGGCTCTGACTGGGGTCTGACTCTTCATCGTTGAGCTCCACACCTGGACTCCTGATGATGGGACACAGGTGGATGTTTCAGCCTTCGTCCCTGCCGACCCCTCTCCCCATCCTCCTCCTCTTCCTCTTGTCTCCGGTGTTCGGCAGCACTATGCCAGGACCGGACTACGACTTCAGAGCACACCCACGCTTCATATGCACCCCCCTCCCTGTGGATGCAGATCCTGCTTGCTTCCCCCCCGGGGGCCCATCCATGGGACCCTCTGGAGCTGGGGGGCCAGGCCACCACGGGCCTCCTGGGGGGGGCCCTAACAGTTTTTGGGGGATGACGGAGGAGGCGAAGACCACCATCTTACATCTCCGGGAGAGCTTAGTGCAGCAGAAAGAGACCATCTTGGACCAGAGGGAGACCATCAGGGAGCTGACGGCCAAGCTGTCCATGTGTGAGGGCTTTGGGCGGGGCATGGGGCCCCAGGACGACCACCATGGAGACCCCTCACACACCTCTTCATCCTCCCACCACGGAGGAGGCTCCCACGCCAGCAAAGGGCACCGCGGAAAGGGCAACCACGTCCCGGGGGGCCACCGTTCTGACGGAGGGCACGGCAAGAAAAGGGGGAAGGACAAACACGTAACGGCAGGGGATATGACATCATCGCCAGAGCAGATGAGCCGCATGCTGCAGGCTCTGAAGGAGAGGCTGGAGAACCTGCAGGTGAGACAGGAACACGAAGAGGGAGATGAGACAGAACGAGACGGAACGAGACGGAACGAGTCACAACAAGACCAGACAAAACAGACACAAGGCAGACTGACTAAAGTCACAGAAGTTCAGAAAGTTGTGAGCGTAGAATGACAAGGAAGTTAACTTCAGTCAAAGATAAAGAAGCCAGCGAGATTTGTGAGTGGTGTCTGTGGAGGGGTAATCACTGCCTGTCTGAGTCTGAAAGCCATTGGAAATTGGTTCAATTTAGCTCCATTAGTTTGACTAGACATGTGGAGCAGTGCATTAAGGTGTTGAGCCAGTAATCAGAAGGTCTCTGGTTCGAAACCCCGGATGTGGAACATGACCTTGGGCAAGGCACTTCACCCTACTTACCTTGTGGGGAATGTCCCTGTACTTACTGTAAATCGCTCTGGATAAGACCATCTGATAAATGACTGAATATAAACAAGCCATGAGAATCTTAACTGTAGTTCATTCTTCTCCTGTATTACAGACTGCTTCTAAAATGTATTAGTTTCTCTTATCAGTCCATCTGTACTTAGACTGTGAGGATGGACAGATGTCAAGCGCAGCGAGGGGGAAACCTGAGATCAGGATTAATTAACATGATCTCCGCTGACGACCTGATAATCAGGCCAGCGGCCAAGCCTGGATTACTGCAGACAGACAGAAAAAAAACAACATAGTCCATCACAAGTAGCTCATGCAGACATTTACATTTCTTCATTTAGCAGACGCTTTTATCCAAAGCGACTTACAGTAAGTACAGGGACATTTTCCCTGAGGCAAGTAGGGTGAAGTGTCTTGCCCAAGGACACAACATCATATAGCCACAGCTGGGGCTCGATCTCACAACCTTCCGATCATGAGGCCAACGCCTTAATCATTGAGCTATCTGACCCCCACTACACCCCCAGACATGCAGACCTGCAGACATGCAGACGCTGTCTGGCTCTTTTCCTCCCCTGGCAGCGTCCTTCACTCCGTCCTGAGATATCACCAGCAGAGCAGCTGACTGGGTCGACCCCACATGACTCCTGTTAGGTCAGACTAACCTCTGAGTGCTCCTTAGTCCTGAGCATGTCCTCATGGACGCCTTCTTAAGCAGCATGTAGCGTGCGACAGGTAACCTGAGTCTTGACCAGGTCATGTGACCAGGTCAGGAGTGAAGGGGTCAGAGAGGGTTCCCGGGCGGTTGACAGTAAACGTGTGTGGCCTCTTTCTCTCTCCTCAGCAGTCCAGGAACACCTCCACCACGTACTCCAGCTCCCTGAGAGAGCTGCTGCAGAGGAAGATCAACGCTCTGGAGCAGCAGATGAACCATCACTCCAACGCCGCACTCAGCAGCCCAGATCACCACGACGACGAGAGCCACGACAACGACCACCATGACGGGAACCCCGGCGACGGTCACCACACCGACGCCCACAACGACGACGAGCATCACGACGACGAGCATCATGACGACAGTCACCGTGACGACGACGATGACGACGACAGTCACCGTGACGATGACGACAGTCCCGACGACAGCGACGAGGATGATGAGGATGAAGATGATGACGATGAGGCCGATGATGACGATGATGACGGTCACCATGACAACATCGCAAATAGCCATGGTTACCTGTCACGAACAGGCTATCACTCACAAGGCCACAGGACTGGACAGCAGTCCAGCAAACTAGACTCTGTGTTGAATCACCTGCATCACACAGGTACAAGACAGGACTCACCTGAGTCTTAATGACCAATGAGCTAAAATGAGATCAGTTACAACAGGGATAAAACCCTAACCTCTATAACCTTTAACCCCTAACCTCTAACCCCTCTGACTCCCTCCTCCCAACCCCCACCTCAGGTTCCAACAGGAAGAAGCTGAAGACCCATGCAGCGTTCCAGATCGGCTTCCCCATGAGAACCAACTACATGTACGGGAAGGTGAAGAGGACCCTGCTCAATGAGATCTTTGCTCTTACTCTGTGCCTGTGGATCAAGGGGGGTGCAGGGCCCGGCCTGGGGACCCCCTTCTCCTACTCTGTACCTGGGCAGGCCAACGAGCTGGTGCTCATCGAATGGGGTAGCAACCCCATGGAGCTGCTGGTGGACGATAAGGTGAGGAGGAGACAGAGACAGAGACCACAAAAATCCTGATGTTTTCAAAAAAATCGACCAACGCTGGCCAATAGGGATGCTAGGGACCTCATTCATTAGAATCAAACCTCGGTGTTCAGTTAGCGTTGGGGTCAATTTGGCACAAAGGTCTTGTTTGGCAGTGTGCCGAGCCCCTCTGCCGAGCCCCTCTGCCGAGCCCCTCTGCCGAGCCCCTGTGATTCTGTCTAAGCTGCTTGTGTCCTGAGACATCACACCACTTAAGATGGATGAGCAGGAGACAGGTCGGCCTACAAGGTCGCTTAAAGTAGCTTGGAGTCTGACTGTGTCCTCCCCCCCGTCCTCCCCCCCGTCCTCCCCCACTGTCCTCCTCCAGGCAGTGACGTTGCCGTTGTCCCTGAGCGATGGGAAATGGCATCATGTGTGCGTGACGTGGACGACCAGGGACGGGCTGTGGGAGGCGTACCAGGACGGGGTGAAGAGGGGGTCTGGGGAGGACCTGTCCGCCTGGCACCCCATCAAGCCTGGAGGGGTGTTCATCCTGGGGCAGGAACAGGTGAGACACACGGGGCTCTGACATTATTATTGGGGATGATTGAGCTTTTTGGTAACTTTATCCAGGGGTGAGCAACCCTGGTCCCCAAGGGCCACTGTCCTGATGGTTTTAGAATCAGGTGTACTAGAGCAGGGAAACATGCAACTAAGACAGTGACCCTCAAGGACCAGGATTGGTGAACCCCTGCTCTATAAAGTGCGTCAAGTCTAATACAGAAACAGTTATCGTTTGTACTTCACAAACCGATGGAGAAATGGAAATGTGATGCTTAACTGTTGTTTGTCCTCCATCCAGGACACTCTGGGCGGTCGATTCGATGCCACTCAGTCCTTCGTGGGTGAGATGTCAGACGTCCAGATGTGGTCGCATGTCCTCACAGCTCAGGACATCTACAGCCTGGCCTCCTGTGGGAGCCACCTCAGCGGGGACGTCTTCGCCTGGTCAGAGGCCATGGTGGAGCTGCACGGCGGGGTCACCAAGTACCCCTTCAACCCCTGTCACTAAGGGTAACAGCCGGATGAGGAGAAACAAAGCACGGCCTTGTACTTTGTGACTCATCGTCTCAGACTTCTACAAGGTTTCTGAGTAGCAGGATGGATCCTGGGTGGACTGAAGCATCTGCTGAAGCTTGTGAACTCACCGCTCCTCTCTGTAACCCTTGGAAACGATGCCTTCCTTTTCACCTCAAAAGACTCGATCCAGAGATATTTTTATGGGATGTGATGTATATGATGTTTGATTCATTCTTGTTTGATGTATTTACTGTTACTGACTTTTTCGTTTTAGATTGGAACTAGAACCCCGAATTTCACAAAAAGGAGGTTTTACATGGATGATAAAATATGTTATGCTGATCGATTGAGTTGTAAATGTAACAGATAGCGGTGATTTCAGTTGATAGGTTTGTATCGGATCAGAAGTCGAGTTTTTCTAACGTCGTCACTGGATTCTCTTTAAGAGAACATCCTTTGAAACATACAGCTTATAAACCAAAGACATTGTTACGGCAATTATGTTTAGTTCTTGTGTGTTTGTTCTTGTGTCTTGTTTTGTTATTTTTTATTTTTCACACGGTTTCCAGTTTACTTACTTGTGTTAATGTCTTTCCTGTATATTGTTCATGTGTGTTTCTGTCTTACCTTCCTGAGGATCTCAGGTTATTTGACTATTTTAAGGGACAGCAGCATTAGATGTCTTTCTTTAGGGCGTTTGAAACTATTTTTACATGTACTTAGCAAGAGATTCTCTCATGAAATCTATTTCATAGATCAGATATATTACGAAGTACGATTCTAAAATGCAAGTTCTATTAAATTAGAAGGTTGTTGCGATTTTAGGGTTTATTTTTACGTTGACTTAAAATAGGGCGCGTACATTCATCTGAAATCCGTGACAAACATGTTATCAAACATGTAGTCCAATCTTGTACTGAAAATACTTGAAAAACATTTGGAAATAAATATTTTGTATAATTAACTGTTATCAGTATTTATTTTAAGTTAAAGAAGTATATTTTATCACACACAAATACTAAAATACATCTGACCTTACAGAGGATGTCACACACAAGCCCTTTCCCACACACGCACACTAGATCTCACACATACACACACACAAGCCCTCTCTCACACACAAACACAAGCTCTCACACATAAGCCCTCACACACACACACAAGCTCTCTCACACACACAAGCCCACACACACACACACACACACACACACACACACACACACACACACACACACACACACACACACACACACACACACACACACACACACACACACACACACACACACACACACACACACACACACACACACACACACACACACACACACACACACACACACACACACACACACACACACACAAACAAGCTCTCACACACACACACAAACTGACAAGGCTCCTTGTTAAGTCACTCACAACAACAAAAGATCACTCAGTTCACTTTTTATTGTTTCACAAGTTACCTGGCAACCGGTGTGCCTTGGTTCTGTTCCGCTACATGTAGCATAGATGGAGCTGTCCCATCTGTACCTTACTGTAAATCAAATAAATACATAGAAAATAAGACAGTAATCCTGGATTAGGTGGTGGTAGGGTACTGGTGGATATATCTGGCTTCAGATGGGGCCAATCAGAGAGGAGGGGGGCAGCTGAAGGAGCCTAATGTACCTCTAGAATCTAGATGCTCCAGAGGGCAGTAGAGGTCAGATCTGAACTGTGTTTAACTGTGTTTTGGCACAACTTCTCCAGCTGCCTTCAGTCAAGGCTGGGGAGTGATGGTGGCGTGTCCAGCAGTTCAGACTCAGCAGGGGGAGATTCAGACCGTGACCCTCAGCAGAGGGGGGTCTGGAGAGCGATGCTGGGCCTTGAGAGTCAAGGTTAACGTCAGGGTCGGCTGAGAACGCCTACCCTGAAAACCCTGGAAGGGTCGTTTCAACTGGGAACTTTTCAGGCGCTTAAAAAAAAGAAAAACATTAGGAAGTTGCGTGATCGAGGGGTGTGTTTTATATTTTATACCTCAGCACACTTTGTACTGATACTTCCTGGTGTGTATTTACACTAAGCAGTCATATTTCTGGTGATGTCATCATGTGATTGTTGCAGTACTGTACAATCACCACTAGAGGGTTCTGGAGCTGGTTAATCAAGCCAATCTACAAGAGCAGCACTTAGAAAGCCTGTCAAATGCTTAAATGTATAAAGTGCAATAGACAATAATTCTTGCGCTGCATTTCCCTTAGTAACATTTCTAAAATGTTGCAAATTTGCTAATGCAAATCATCAAATAACCAGGGGCATGTCAGCCTAAATCCTGTCAGACTAAATGTATAATTGACAAATCCTTTACACTGTTACTAATTCAGCACAACTTAATATTTCATATTCAACAATTATATAATACTTGAAAGATTTATTAGTGTTCCTTGTTTTTCTTCTAAAAAAACACTAAAAGAACATTGAAACAGGAAGTTGAGCTGCGGTCCAGCAGAGTCCTTCCTGTCACATGACTTCTGTGATCCACTCTGATGCCAGTCTAGATCTGAGTGGTTTAGTGTGTCTACTGCTAGAGTTCTCTTCACTGTCACCAATGGAAGGTAAATACTGACCACAGAGCAGCACAGTGTGTCTGTGCTTCACTAAGACAGGGTTACACCTGCTCTAAACAGACCCAAGATCAGATGTAAATCATACTCGATCCTCATCAATAACGAATGTGTTTTCTTTTTTGTAGCATTATTTTACTAAATCTCAAGCGGACCCTCTCCTCAGCGACAGGGAACCCTCTCCTCAGCAACAGGGAACCCTCTCCTCAGCAACAGGGAACCCTCTCCTCAGCAACAGGGAACCCTCTCCTCAGCAACAGGGAACCCTCTCCTCAGCAACAGGGAACCCTCTCCTCAGCAACAGGGAACCCTCTCCTCAGCAACAGGGAACCCTCTCCTCAGCAACAGGGAACCCTCTCCTCAGCAACAGGGAACCCTCTCCTCAGCAACAGGGAACCCTAACAGTGAATCTGACAGCCACGACTACAATGAGTCTGGTCCATGTGAACGATGCACATGTTCTTATCCACATGCAGTTACATGTTATCTACAGTAGCTTGTCCAAAATTATAATTATAAAAACCGACACAAAAAAACGACAACAAAAAAATACGAACAATAAATTAAAGCATTTCTATGTGTGTTTGTAAACAAATATGTACTAACATGTATTTACAGGAAGAAAAACAAAAAAAAGAATTACATTGTAATAAGCTGCCGTTGTAATGTTATCGCCAAACCCTCTCTAGTGTACGATATAGATGTGGGTCTAACAGTTAACCTTCTGTACAAGGGAGAGGACCTCAGGAGGGCTGGGGAGATCATGTCCCTGGTCACCACTCGTCTCAAGTCTCATTCATAAGCTTTAGGTCCAAATTCACTTGAGGCGTTGTGTCGTTATAGCGACACGGAAAAGGCATCAACAAGCCACCTGGTGATATTCTACTGTTAAGACATAAGGAGACAGGATGCCGTATCCTAGCAAACACAGCCGTATCCTAGCAAACACAGCCGTATCCAAGCAGACACAGCCGTATCCTAGCAGACACAGCCATATCCTAGCAAACACAGCCGTATCCAAGCAGACACAGCCGTATCCGAGCAAACACAGCCGTATCCTAGCAGACACAGCCGTATCCGAGGAAACACAGCCGTATCCTAGCAGACACAGCCGTATCCTAGCAGACACAGCCGTATCCGAGCAAACACAGCCGTATCCTAGCAAACACAGCCGTATCCGAGCAAACACAGCCATATCCTAGCAAACACAGCCGTATCCTAGCAAACACAGCCGTATCCGAGCAAACACAGCCGTATCCTAGCAAACACAGCCGTATCCGAGCAAACACAGCCGTATCCTAGCAAACACAGCCGTATCCTAGCAAACACAGCCGTATCCGAGCAAACACAGCCGTATCCGAGGAAACACAGCCGTATCCTAGCAGACACAGCCGTATCCTAGCAGACACAGCCGTATCCGAGCAAACACAGCCGTATCTGAGCAAACACAACCGTATCCGAGGAAACACAGCCGTATCCGAGGAAACACAGCCGTATCCGAGCAAACACAGCCGTATCCTAGCAAACACGGCCGTATCCGAGGAAACACAGCCGTATCCGAGGAAACACAGCCGTATCCGAGGAAACACAGCCGTATCCGAGGAAACACAGCCGTATCCTAGCAGACACAGCCGTATCCTAGCCAACACAGCCGTATCCGAGGAAACACAGCCGTATCCTAGCAAACAGACAGAACCATCGACAGGAACCAGGTGACCAGTGACAGATATTTCTTCCAGAGAGGCTCCAGAGTTGAAGCAGGACTTTGATAATGTCGACACAGACATGATAACCAGACTGTGAGAGAGGGACAGTAGTAAACTAGGAGCGTGTCTCAATAGTTCACAGGTGCTTCCTCTGCATGCATGCTAACCACAAACCCCCTACTACAAGTGATATCTAGAAACTACACCGTTTAGTATGCTAGTACCGTTGAACGCTCACCCCAATACTGAATGTGTGTCTGCTCTGAAGGGAAAACACAAAGGGCAGGCATAAAGGGAAGGAGGCCACCGGAGCCTATTGAGACGCCCCCCTGTGTGATGAGGGAGGGAGGTGGCTGCAGGCTATGCAGAGCTGCTAGCTACCCTGAATAAGACGTTTCACAGTTCACTTCAATGCCAAAGGAAGAGGAGAGGGAGAGCTGTGTGGATGAGCTGTAAACTCTCAATATGCCTTGGAAGGTTTCCTAAACAGGATGGCAATGGGGGGGGGGGGGGGGGTCCCCTCAGAGAGAGGGAAGGGGTGAGGGGGGTCCCCTCAGAGAGAGGGAAGGGGTGAGGGGGGTCCCCTCAGAGAGAGGGAAGGGGTGAGGGGGGTCCCCTCAGAGAGAGGGAAGGGGTGAGGGACCAAGGAAGAAGAGAGAGACCAAAGACTGGTGCCTCACACTGGAATGAGAGAAGGGGGGAGAGAGAGAGGAAGAGGGAGGAGAGTTAAGAGGATCTATGGCTGATCTTCTTTCTTCTTGAGGGAAATGCGTTTCTTCCTGGCAGCCAGCATCTCGTAGAAGGGATCCACACTAACCGCAGAGCTGACACACACACACACAGAGGAGGTTAACACATGGAGGGACATCCATGCAACTCTTACAACTACTGGATGCTTTTCTCTAACCTCCTCCTCCTCCTCCTCCTCCTCCTCCCCTCACTCCCTCCCCACCCCTTCATCCCCCCCCCCTCCTTACTTGATGCTGTGGATCCATTCGTCCTTCTCATCGGGGGTGGGGGCGGAGATGCGGTACACATTGTGGTTTCCCTCCACCACCCTCCCGTCTGCCTCGGTCTTACAGGCCTTGATCAGCTGACCCCGGTTGTTAGGGATGTACAGCTCGAAGCAGTTCTGTGTGGGAGGGGGGGGGGGGGGGGAGGAGAGGTTAGAGTGGGAGCAAAGGGACAACAGAATGTGTATCAACATGATCTTGTGAGAAGGGAGGAAAGATAGAGAGAGACAGGAGGAGCAGGGAGAGGAGGAGGAGCAGGAGGGGGAGAGACAGGAGGAGCAGGAGGAGCAGGAGGGGGAGAGACAGGAGGAGCAGGAGGAGCAGGAGGGGGAGAGACAGGAGGAGCAGGGAGAGGAGGAGGAGCAGGAGGGGGAGAGACAGGAGGAGCAGGAGGGGGAGAGACAGGAGGAGCAGGAGGAGGAGAAACAGGAGGAGCAGGAGCACTTACAGGTTTTCTGGGGTCTTCCACCTCCCTTATACTGAGGTTCTCCAGGGGAATGATGCCTCTGGGCTCTTTGTCCTGAAAACACACACAACATTACACACAAACACACACAGATTACACACAAACACACACAACGCCTTCTGAATTGACGCTAGTCAGATTAGGCCACACCCTCTGAGGTGACCCTGGTCAGATTAGGCCACGCCCTCTGAGGTGACCCTGGTCATACTCACTGTTGTGTATTCAAAGTAGTACAGGCAGTTATCAGTGAGGATGAACCACCGCCGCTTCCAAGTCTTGACACGACCTCCTGTAAAGAAAACAACAACAACAACACCTGCATGAAGGACGAGCGAGGATCAGATGAGCAGGGAGATGACTGGAGAGAGAGCGGGAGGGTTTGGTGTCTCTCTGGTGTTTGGTGTCTCTCTGGTGTTTGGTGTCTCTCTGGTGTTTGGTGTCTCTCTGGTGTTTGGTGTCTCTCTGGTGTTTGGTGTCTCTCTGGTGTTTGGTGTCTCTTTGGTGTTTGGTGTCTCTCTGGTGTTTGGTGTATCTCTTTGGTGTTAAGTTTCTCTCTGGTGTTTGGTGTCTCTCTCTGGTGTTTGGTGTGTCTCTCTGGTGTTTGGTGTGTCTCTCTGGTGTTAAGTTTCTCTCTGGTGTTTGGTACCTTTCTGGTGTTTGGCGTCTCTATGGTTACATACCTCCTGAGAAACAAGCAGGCAGCGCAGCAGCAGAGTGGAAATCACAGGGAGGAAGCAGAGACCATCAGGCCCCAGGGAACCGGAGGAGAGAAGAGGAGGAGGGAGGGGGAGGGAGGGGGAGAGGAGGATGAGGGAGGGAGGGAGGGAGGGAGGGAGAAGAGGATGAGGGAGGGGGAGAGAGGAGGAGGGGGGAGGAAAGGGGGAGAGAGGAGAAGGGACGGGGAGAGAGGGAGAAGGGGGGAAAGAGGGAGGACAGAGAGAGAGAGGAAGGGAGCGAGAGGGGGAGTAGGAGGGAGAAAGGAGACAGGAGGGAGGGAGAGAAAGAGGGAAGGAAAGAGAGTGAGAGAGAGAGGGGAAGGAGAAGATATTAGTGACACAGATCCCAGATTGCCATGCAAGAGAAGGTGAACAGTTCAGACTGCGGTGTTGCAAGACAGTGAGTCGCCACAGGGGGGCGCCAGACCAACACGTCTGGGAAACATCCAAGCGTCATGACACACTGCATTTCACCTGGCAACCCTCTCTACCCCTATCCCCCCCTATCCCCCTCTCTCCCCCTAGCCCACTCTCTTTCCCTCTCTCTTTCTTCTCTCCCTCCCTCTCTGTCTATTTCACTCTCCCTCCCTTTTCTCCTTCCTCTCTCCCTCCACCTCTCTTTCCTCCCTTCCTCTCTCTTTCCTCTCTCCCTCCCTCTCTGAGCAGCCTGTTGGCAGTGTGTGATGCTGCTCACTGTAAACCTCAAAGAGAGGAGGAGGAGGAAGAGGAGGAGGAAGAGGAGGAGGAGGAGGAAGAGGAGGAGGACAGGTGCAGCACAGCAGCGTCAGAAGAGGAAACAGAACACAGACCAACACACAACTCAAGTCTCCAACAGACAGCAGAGCCTTTCTAAAAGCTTCAAAGGTGTCTGGTGAGGCGCAGTACCACAGCCCACCACCCAGGGGGCGCCACAGTCCACATACCCAGCTTGAGCAGCCAGCCCTCTCTGTCGGGGTTGAAGAAGGTGTGTGTGAGGTCGTTGCCGTCGTCCTCGGGGATCTTGAACGGCTCGTTCTTGATGCTCTCATAAAGGTTCTGGGAAAGAGACAGAAAACACACAGACTTGAAGAGAGAAGCTAGAAGGGGGGCTATGGTAATGATGATGCAGATAGATAATGATGATTCACACAGAAACACACTGACAGAAACACACACACATAAACACACACACTAACAGACACATAGTAACAGAAACACACACAGACAGAAACACACACACACACTGACAGAAACACACACACTAACAGAAACAGAGTAACAGAAACACACACAGTGACAGAAACACACACAGTGACAGAAACACACACAGTGACAGAAACACACACACTAACAGAAACATAGAAACACACACACAGTGACAGAAACACACACACTAACAGAAACAGAGTAACAGAAACACACACAGTGACAGAAACACACACAGTGACAGAAACACACACAGTGACAGAAACACACACACTAACAGAAACATAGAAACACACACACACAGTGACAGAAACACACACAGTGACAGAAACACACACACTAACAGAAACATAGAAACACACACACACAGTGACAGAAACACACACAGTGACAGAAACACACACACTAACAGAAACATAGAAACACACACACAGAGTAACAGAAACACACACAGTGACAGAAACACACACAGTGACAGAAACACAGCCACTGACCCTCAGCAGGTCCTCAGGCAGGTCTCCCCCCTCGTTGATGCCTCTGTTCATGGAGATGAAGCGCTCCACAGCAGGCTTGTCCCTCACGTTGGGGTTATGGAGGCTGGTGTTCAGCATGATGATGGCAAACGACAGCACATAGCAGGTGTCTGGAGAGAGAGAGAGAGAGAGAGAGAGAGAGAGAGAGAGAGAGAGAGAGAGGGCACATGGAGAGGCAGCACTGCTGGGGTTAGGTGTGTGTGTGTACCTGTGCTCTGGAACACCCCAGGCTGTGTGTGTGTGTGTGTGTGTGTGTGTGTGTGTGTGTGTGTGTGTGTGTGTGTGTACCTGTGCTCTGGAACACCCCAGGCTGTGTGTGTGTGTGTGTGTGTGTACCTGTGCTCTGGAACACCCCAGGCTGTGTGTGTGTACCTGTGCTCTGGAACACCCCAGGCTGTGTGTGTGTGTGTGTGTGTGTGTACCTGTGCTCTGGAACACCCCAGGCTGTGTGTGTGTGTGTGTGTGTGTACCTGTGCTCTGGAACACCCCAGGCTGTGTGTGTGTGTGTACCTGTGCTCTGGAACACCCCAGGCTGTGTGTGTGTGTGTGTGTGTGTACCTGTGCTCTGGAACACCCCAGGCTGTGTGTGTGTGTGTGTGTGTGTGTACCTGTGCTCTGGAACACCCCAGGCTGTGTGTGTGTGTGTGTGTGTGTGTACCTGTGCTCTGGAACACCCCAGGCTGTGTGTGTGTGTGTGTGTACCTGTGCTCTGGAACACCCCAGGCTGTGTGTGTGTGTGTGTGTACCTGTGCTCTGGAACACCCCAGGCTGTGTGTGTGTGTGTGTGTACCTGTGCTCTGGAACACCCCAGGCTGTGTGTGTGTGTGTGTGTGTGTGTGTGTACCTGTGCTCTGGAACACCCCAGGCTGTGTGTGTGTGTGTGTGTGTGTACCTGTGCTCTGGAACACCCCAGGCTGTGTGTGTGTGTGTGTGTGTACCTGTGCTCTGGAACACCCCAGGCTGTGTGTGTGTGTGTGTGTGTGTGTGTGTACCTGTGCTCTGGAACACCCCAGGCTGTGTGTGTGTGAGTGTGTGTGTGTGTGTGTGTGTACCTGTGCTCTGGAACACCCCAGGCTGTGTGTGTGTGAGTGTGTGTGTGTGTGTGTGTGTGTACCTGTGCTCTGGAACACCCCAGGGTTGCAGTGGCAGTAACGCTGGGCGAAGGCCTCCATCATGCGGTCGATCTTCTGAGCTTCTCCAGGCAGACGGAAGCTCCACAGGAACTGCCTGCAGGGGGTGAAGAGGGAGGAGAGGAGGGAGGAGGAGGAGGGAGGAGGGGGGAGGAGGAGGAGGAGGAGGAGGAGGAGAGAGAGGAGGGGGAGAAGGAGGAGAGGAGGAGGGAGAGGAGTTACATGCTTGTAAACACAGAGCAGTGGTAACGTGGGCCGAGGGCCTCATCTGCAGGGAGGGCCTCATCTTACCTGAGGGCCTGGACCAGGTTCAGGTCAGTGAACTCATGGAGGTCCACAAACGCCTGCAGAACCTTGAGGTTGAACTCATCCCTACAGGGGGGGGGGGGAGGGAGGAGAGTGAGACACCAGGAGAGGAGGATGAGGAGGGAGGAAGGTATGGAGGGAGTGAGAGAGAGCAAGATAGACTGAGAGAGAGGGAGAGAGAGAGAGAGGGAGGGAGAGAGAGAGAGGGAGAGAGAGAGAGAGAGAGAGGGAGAGAGAGAGGGAGAGAGAGAGAGAGAGAGAGAGAGAGGGAGGGAGAGAGAGAGAGACAGATTGAACGTACCTCTCTCCTAGGTAATCTCCAATGGCCGTCTTGTTGAGGCCCTCTCCTTTGTAGAGGAACTGGGCGATGTCCTCCTGGGTGTGTCGAAGAAGCTCATTCTCTACCAGGAACACAATGCCCTGAACACACACACACACACAGACACACACACACGGTCAAACACCTGCCCACAGCTAGCAGCCATGCGTTCCTCCCTCAGATCTACTTCCTACCTTCTTAGGATCCATGTTGAACTTCTTCCTCCCCATGGCCACATGGCGACTCTTCTGCAGGGTTTTACTGAGAGAACAAGAGGGTAGGGGGGGACGCTTAAAGCACAATCCCACCAACGCTGCAGTGACTCACCCCCAACAACATCCCACTGGAGCCCTGTGTCTCCTACAGTACAGTACAGGTACCGTTCTGAGGTACTGGATGTGAACCGTAGGAAGATGCATGGGTTCATACAGAGCTCTCTCACTCTCCCACTCTCTCACTCTCCCACCCACTCTCTCATAAACATAAACCTCCATGACATCACACGTTGGCATGGTAACAGCCGCAGTGCCCTCGCCCTCCCCCCCCTCCTCACCTGCCCTCGGTGCTGGTCTCCAGTCCCTCCACCTCCAGGATGGCCTCCCTCAGCTCATCCCGGAGCCTCTGGATCTCCTGCATCAGGGCGCCCTTCCTGCGCCGGATATCCTCCAGCTCGCAGCGTTCCTCTGGGCTCAGGTCTACTGGGACTGCAGGGGTGAGAGAAGGGGGGGGGGGGGTAGGAGAGGCTCCATCAGTATCCCTGCTACAGGAGGTACCTGCTAGGGAGTCATGTTGTGTCCTTGGACAAGGCACTGCACCCTACTTTCCTCAGGAGGGGGGGGGGAATGCCCCTGTACTTGCTCCAAGTCTCCCTGGATAAGAGCGTCTGATAAATGACTACATGTAAAATGTTAGAGCCCTATCCATTAGTAACCGTGCTACAGAGACCCCCATTAGGGGGCATTTCCCTGCAGAATGCTGGGGAGGGAGGGGGGGTTGGCAGCAGCTCTAATGCTGGACAGCCCCAATTAAACATGATGGAGAGAAAGAGGGGAGAGAGGGTGGGGAGGGTCAGACTGGGCTGGGTAATTGGGATGCATAGATTCTGAATTGTCTAAAAGAACAAAAGACTAGACAGAAGAGAAGCTTTGTGCGTTTTGAAAGATTGTGCTCTGGATGTTCATGTTGCTCAATTTAAGCAGAGACAAAAGCCTGTTCGCCCTCTCTGCACAACACTTGATTAATGTCATCGATGTAGGGTTGCATCAGAGCACCAATTAGAACTCCTAAATGGATGAACTGGCTCTGCTCCAGGTCCTGTCTCCACTCGCTAAGAAGACAATCTAAGACAATCTTGCATGTGAGCTAAAACTGTCAGAGAACATGAGGAGTGTCTTTGCTTTACATATTCACCGGAGCTATATGCTGTATGTTTACTAAGCTTACCTGTAGACTTAAAACTGGTCTTACAGCCAAGCCTATGTTTGCCTGAGGAACCACAATATAGAAAATAGCTGGAGGAGAGGATCCATCAACCAAAAACACTATTTATCTTCAGGGAACTCTGAGAATGAGCAGTTGATATTCTAAGACATGAGGCTGTGTTAAGACAGAGAAGAGCTCTCAGCCTTGACAGACATTATGCAAATGCATTCTTAAATAAAGCACTATAACCCATAGAGCCATCATTGTCTGTATCTTACAATCAATGACAATGTTCTACTTGGCTAGGAAGCACCTTTGGTCAAGACATCTAAATGCACATGAGCTATATTCCTAACAGAACTGCAGTCACAGAATAAAGGCTCATCTAATGTTGATGATTAGGAGCTCATGTTAGCTTAGCTTTATACAATCAGTCCTGACATGAGTCTCCTAACTGCCAATATAAATATATGAATGCATAGCTGAGTTACCTGTAGACTTGGACAAATACAATATTAGTTAGTACTACCTAGCTTGCAGTTAGTAATATCAAATACTTAGTACCACAGTACTAGACTAGCTCATTAGTTCTGTCTAGAATGAGTAAACAATGGATGGAGTAGCTAGCAGCTCGTGCTCGTTACTTAGCAACACAAGCTCGCGAGCTCACGCGTTATAACGCCTGAATATCTTATTTAATTCACGGCGAAGTATTTATCCAAACTATGTCGTCTCTTAGTGATCTAATGACGACAGGTAAAGTAGCAGTAGATTGGAAGGATGTTTAATGACATGATGGACAATAATGGAGGCTAGTTAGCCCAGGATAGGTAACAACACACAGACGACATCATCAGATATAAATACTTACTGTAGTCCAGGTCATCCATTTTTGGCGCTTTGCTTTTAGGCATAAATATTTCAGAGTCGACTGTCATTCAATAACCGAAAAATTTAATGGATATATATGGAAATATATCCTCAAAATTAAAAAGGAAATAAATAAATAAACAGCCTGCGTTCTGAAAGCTGATGCACAGACAAAGGGGGGGGGGGGTGGGGGTTGGACAGGAAGTGACGCAATGACAGAGGGGGTTGACAGGAAGTGACGTAGCTTTCAAGATAATTGTGCAAAAAAAAAAACTTAGAGTAGTTGGGCGTGTCTCACAATCACTGCTGTTTACTCCACACTCATTCAGACAGACAGACCATTTCTCACACTCAAAATCTTCTATTTATCAGGAACTTTAAAAATATCTTATCCTTAGAAGTAAAGGATAACTTGTCCCCACTACTACATACAGTTAATGTCAGACTAAGGCATGATGTCTGAGGAGTTGATAGTCATGTCCAGCTATACAAAGTTAATAAATACCCGTCAGAAACCATAACCACATACATGATTCACATGGTCAAAATGAAACTGAAGATTCAGAACGTGTTGGCGTGTAAAGACATCAGATTATAACAGAGCTCTTAGATCTGTTATGAGGTGTATTCTGAGGAACTAGATTCCAAGAAGAAAGTTGTAGGAAGGTGAGGGATAAGGAGGGGGTGATACTGAAAGGAAGGGGCTAGTGGGTTACAAAGAGGTGAGAGGGGAACAAAAGAATGGGATTTGGGAAGAGCAGAGCAATAACAAGATATCATGGCTTTAGATTACTCAGAGGGCAACATGGAACATGTTCCTGAAACAGCAGCTTCCTTGTTTACCATTGTACTGGTCTGAGCCTGATTAAAAACACGAGACAATACTAAAAGGTCAGACTTGATGTACTTTTTTTAAACAATAGTTTCTGTCAGAGAAATATGTGAAGAATGTTGTTGATGATAAAGTTTCTCCCTCCACGTGTCGATATACGGCTTCTTAAAAAAAGAAAAAGTTCAAGTCAAACTTGAAAACTTTCCAAGTTAAATTTATTCTTTTAAAAGAGAAAACAAAACATTGGAAACCAAATATAACTATGAACTGTACATTATATATATATATATATTTATATATATGTTTATTATATATGTCAATTTTAGTAATACAATTTCTATTCCAGGCAAAATAAAGTAGACAAGCTTGATATGATCAATTAAGGGGTCAAACCGCAACACTCTCATTTCAAATTTCTCAAAAACATTGTGGTCCAAACTGTAGCCACGGGCAATAACTCCACCAAGTTTCAATTATCATACTTAAACCTCTTAAAATAGAGTAATTTAATAAAATATTTTTTTGTAACATTTCACATTTAATTGATGTCATTCCAGAGCCATAATTCCTTTAATCATCACTCTTCTAATTCCATCTCCCATAGGATGTTTGAAAGATGTGTTATCCTGCAGTACAGTTCTAGATCTGTTAGCCCGCTATATTAAAGGCTACTTGTAAACTGGGGTGTTACTAAGATCAAACCAGCAGCGTTGGAGATCTCTCAACTTTCTAAGATGCAGCTGAATCCACACCTGTGCCACAGGTACTGAAAGAACTACAACCCAGGTGATCCAAACCGGACAGCACTGATTGATTCATGCTGACTAGGCTTCCATTACCTGACTACAATTTAAAATCTTTGGACAGTAAATATATGTAGGTAGGTAGGAACACGATTTAGAATGATTCCAATCTGGACGGCTATTTCATTTGTGCTGGGAGGGGGGGGGGGGGGGGGGGGGGCATGCCACATTCCACACAACTGAAGATCTTCAATTATCTATTTTTAAAAGGACAATTTATCAGTTCCGCTTTAGTGTTGACGTTAAGAATTAAAATCTCAATCAGTGTATTCTGATATTTTGCCCTGCAACATACATTTACCCATTTCATCCACAAATACACCCATTAAAACAAGTTTTTCCGAATTTGTTACAATCAAAGTAAGGTAAAAAGGGACTGATTATATTTTCAAGGCAGTTTACTTGTGTACAAGTGACCTTATCGATAAAAGAGACCCAGCATAAAGTTACATGTTAGGTATACCAGCATAGGTATGTGAATGTCAGAAGATGGTCAAAACATCAAACCTCATAATCCACTGACTGCAAAACTGGCTTTGCTCAGGCAATCTTGTGTTTCACTGTGTTACAACATCACTTGTTTTCTAGCATCATTGTCCTCATGCATCCTGTCACAAAGATAATACAAATACAGGCAAATGTTATTCATCCCATGATGGTGACTGTTCAACAGTCCCATAGTTCCAATCACTGGTAAACCCGTGTTTTTTGTTGTAGTATTAAAACATAACTGGCATATCTAGTAGTAGTCTGTGACATCTTGCTATAGATTAATATCTCCCAGCCTGAACTTAATTTATACACACACACACAGTACTGCCTAACATCGTGGATCTGGCCTTAAGCTGAGTGATGCCTCGTGATCCAAACCGTCCTTGCTTTAATATGTGGACGGAGATTTGCTGACTAAGAGATTCAGGTTTTTACATAAGAAAGGGCAAAGTCACAACAGTTGCACTTTAACAGTTGCAAGTCCAATTCTGGATAAGGCGTTCCAGGGAAAGGCGGGGGGGGGTGAAGGTGGGAGGAGGGGCGAGGATGTTACCTCATTAGATCAAAGGTAGGTATCAGAATGTTTTCTAGAACATGTCAAGCTCTGTGTCTTCACTGTATAAGGCAAGGTCAGGTCAGGGGTCAGGTCAGAGGTCAAGCGTCCCTGAACTTCAATCTCGCACTATCAGCAGAAACACACTGTTGTGTGTTTTGAATTCTTCCCTCTTATAATTCCGTTGCCGTTTTCATGCTTCACTGGGTGGAAACCCGAGTGTTATCCAACAGCTGTGCAACAAGGTGCCATTTGCATCCATCTTTGTTGTTGTTGAACTCTCCTTGAATCCGTCTCCAGCATGCGCCCTGCGCCACAAGCATGTCTTCAGCATGCGCCCTGCGCCACAAGCATGTCTTCAGCATGCGCCCTGCGCCACAAGCATGTCTTCAGCATGCGCCCTGCGCCACAAGCAGCTTGACAGGTGATCCCTTTCACTGAAGCCCAGAAGAACAGCTTCTCAAAATTCTCTATGATTTCGTTTCAACTCTTTTTTTTCTTCGTCTGAACGTAGATAGATTAAGAGATTACGTCATTCTAGAGAGAGAGAGAGAGCGGTGTGTTGCTTGATCCGTACGGCCAATGGCAGATCAGAATTTGGTAATCTTAACTCCAGACTCCCCAACAATGAGTCGAGCCATAGAGGGATGAACCTGAGAGACAAGAGACGACAAAACACAAGTTAATGAGCTGTGAGCTGATACAGTCATTACTACAATACCATCGACATCCATGAAGGAACAGAGTTCAAACGCAATACAAAAAAATCTAATTTATCTACAAGCCAAACTTTGAATTCATAGTTGAGAAAGAATAAGGATTTAGATTAGAAAGAACACAATCTTTTAATCTGCCCTTTGCCAAAGTGCATACAATAGCATGAAACCAGCAGCCAGCCCCCCCTCCCCCCCCCTCCCTGTCCTTACATAACACCCTCTGATGCCATCCTGTTCACACTCATATCACTAACGTTTACATCACCTTCACCCCCGAATATCGTAACCCTCTGGTACCTTTCCCTCACATCTAATCTCCTACTTATTTGTTCTTTCCTCCTCTTTATCAGCAGGGTACTAACCTATGACCTTTGTGTCCATAAGAAGGTGATAAGGGGCCCCCAGTGTGGGGCTTGGTCCCTGGCTAAAGCTTACACTTTATCAGATGCTCTTATCCAGAGCCACTTACAGTAAGTACAGGGACATTCCCCCCTGAGGGAAGTAGGATGAAGAACACAATGTCATGTTGGCACAGCCAGGGTTTCGAACCAGTGACCTTCTGATTACTAACCCACCACCCTAACCGAGTGCGCCACATGACTCCCTTGGTTTCTCTGCGTACTGACCTGCGCTTGCAGGGGCCCGTACGGCACCAGCTCCCCGTCCACGGTGAGCGTCCCCCTGGAGGAGAGGGGCTGCAGGCGGAAGGCCCTGGCCGGGACGTGGCTCACGTAGGGGGAGCTCAGGGAGAGGTGGGAGCCTCTTTCCATGGCGAAGAACAACCTGAGCAGGGTGGCTCTGGAGATCCCAGCCCGCACAAACGTCAGGTGGATCAGCCCGTCGTCGAAGCTGGCCTGGGGGGCCGCGTGGAGGTCAGCCCCCAGGTGAGTCTGGTAGATGGCCAGAACCAGGACAAAGTCCCCCTCGATGGTGACCCAGTCTCGGGTCGGGAGGGGCTGGTCTAAGGGGGGCAGGAGGTCGTCTCTCGGAGGGTTGAAGGGGAGGAGGACAGGGAGACGGTTCTTAAGAGCTCCCGCCGGCTCGTTGAGGTCGAAGGTGAAGGATGACGATGGGTTACGGAGAGAGGGGGAGGTAGATGTGGAGTTGGGGGTGTTGGGACGGGGGGCAAGGTAGGAGGAGGCGTGGGGGGAGGCACAGGAAGGGGAGGAAGGAGGGGTGGGGGACAGGGAGAGAGACAGTGAGGGGAGTTTAGGGGGTAAGGAGTTGGAGTGTGGGTGATGGAGTAAGGAGAGGGGTCTTGGTCGAGAGGCGTTCTGGTTCTGGTCCAGGGTTTTGGGCTTGAAGGAGAACGGCGAGTGTCTGAAGGGAGAGGAGATGGTGAGAGCTCGCTCGCGGGCCACGTCTAAGGGGTAAGGGTCCCTCTGGAAGAAAGACCCGTTCAGATCCATCTCATCGGACTCGTACGACATCCCGCACTCTGGGTCTGAGTCCTGGCTCATCGGCTGGCTGAACAGGGTATTGGCTATCTGGCTGGAGGGGGCTGAGTTCTTCCTCAGGTTCTTCCTGGTATCCTGGAGGTTGTCTGTGTAGGAGAAGCAGCCTTCAGCCTCTTCATCCACCTCTCTCCCTACATCCACCTCTCCCTCGCTCTCTCCCAGCACTGTGACCTCCTCCACCACCCCCTCCCCCTCCACAGAGCCCCCTCCTCCTCCTCCATCTTTCCCCATCCCTTCCTCATCCATCTCTCTTGAATCCCGCCCACCCCTCGCTCCCCCTCGTCCCTCATCCTCCGTGTTCCCTTCTGAGTCATCCTCAGTTCCCATGCTGCACTCGTCCCTTTCCATCGACTCGGAACTCGTCCTGGACCTCTCCTCCTCCTCCACCTCCATCCCCACCTCCTCGCCCTCTCTCTCCCTCTCCCTGTCCTCCGCCAGACTGCTCGCCCTCACCACGCCTGTGCCTCCCCCCCGGGCCCTCTCCCTCCTCCTCTCCCTCTCCAGCTGTCTCTCCGCCTCGCGCTCCCTCTCCCCGTCGCCCCTCCGCAGGCTCCTCTGTTCGCTGATGCCCATGTCGGAGCAGGTGCGGTGGATGGGCGTGCGGCAGAAGCCGTCCAGCCCCTCGGTGATGCTGCGGGACAGCGGGCGGCGCGGCGGGGTCGGGGTGGCGTCCGGGGACGGGGTGATGACGGAGGGAGGAAGGTAGGACAGCCGTCCCTTGTAGGAGCGCAGGGAGGCGAGCCTCACCAGGGTGCCCAAGGTGAACCGAGCCGAACCCAAACCCCGATACCTGGAGCGAGGACAGAGGTGTTAAGAGGAGGAGCAGCAGCATGGCGGTTTTGGTTTTTACAATAGAAGAGAGTGGGGCGCCAAGTAGGATGAGAGACGAAACAAACGCACCTCTCGCTCTCGATATCTACATCTGACACGAAGCCCCAGGCCACAGACAGGAAGGAGAACAGGCGTCTGGGAGGAGGACAACGGCCGTTGTGGGAGGGGACGGAGCTCGTCGTCACGGAGACCAAGTCCATGGGTTGAACGTGGCCTCGGCAGAGGAGGAAGCAGCAGTTCAGGAGGAGAGGCTCTCTGAGACACATGTCATAGCTGGAGGAGAGAGAGGAGAGAGCATGAAGACATGGAGCTGATGCAGCATCAGAACACCCCAACACCTGGGTGGATCTACAGGAGAACCTGACACCTGGGTGGACCTACAGGAGAACCTGACACCTGGGTGGACCTACAGGAGAACCTGACACCTGGGTGGACCTACAGGAGAACCTGACACCTGGGTGGATCTACAGGAGAACCTGACACCTGGGTGGACCTACAGGAGAACCTGACACCTGGGTGGATCTACAGGAGAACCTGACACCTGGGTGGACCTACAGGAGAACCTGACACCTGGGTGGACCTACAGGAGAACCTGACACCTGGGTGGACCTACAGGAGAACCTGACACCTGGGTGGACCTACAGGAGAACGTTCTGGATCTGAGGCTCTTAGACAGCTGTGCTGTTTGATTATTCTCATTAGCATATTGCATAAGTCACAATGTGGAAATGACAAGAGTCACAGAGGGAGTAAACAGAACAGCTGTGGAAGGAGAGGGGGGAGGAGGAGGGGAGGGGGGGAGGAGGAGAGGGGGGGGGAGGAGGAGAGTGGAGGGAGGAGGAGGGGGGGGAGAGGAGAGAGAAAAAGAGAGCGAGAACAGGCTGTAACAAAACGTGCCCAATCAATATAGTGCAGAGATAAAGAGTGATCTGTGCAGGCAAGCAAGGGCCAGACACACACACACACACACACACAGAAACAGACACACACACACACACAGAGACAGACAGACAGACACACAGACTTGGTTGTTGACTGGCCAGTGGCCAGGCTGAGGGCTCACAGGCCGGCAGAGGGTGAGACAAAGACAGGGGAAAGAGACAGATAGCAGAAGACAAAAAGAAAAGGAAAACCTCCCCCAAGAAATGTCAAGGATAAGAACATAACCACCAGGGAGGGGAAGGGAGGAGGTCAAAGTGGAAAGGTGGGCCTTGATAACAGGAAGCTCCTTCAGACTTGTCCCTGAAGTCCACCTCATATCACACAGTGTTTATTTAGATCTTCCCTGAGACATGTACCAAGGGCCAGAGAAATGATGTCACTAAGGCCAAACACTGTGGAACCTGTGTGTGTGTGTGTGTGTGTGTGTGTGTGTGTGTGTGTGTGTGTGTGCGTGCGCGTGAGTGTGTGAGTGTTTACCCAGCGTTGTGGTTGATAGATCCAGCCAGAGCGTTTCCAGATCCACAGGGCAGGATCCCCACTGGAGTCTTTATAGCCTGTTCCCAATCTGGACGCTCCATCAGACCATTTATCACCTGGGAGACACACAGGCGATATGAGAGGCTGTCACACACACACACACACACACACACAGTCACACACAGGCACCATGAGAGGCTGTCACACACACACACACAGTCACACACAGGCACCATGAGAGGCTGTCACACACACACACACACACACACACAGGCACAGACACACACACAGACAGACAGACACACACACAGACACACACACACACACACAGACACAGACACACAGACAGACACACACACAGACACACACACAGACACAGACACACACACACACAGACACAGACAGACACAGACACACACAGACACAGACACAGACACACACACAGACACACACACACAGACACACACAGACACACACAGACACACACACAGACACAGACACACAGACACACAGACACACAGACACACAGACACACACACAGACACACACACACAGACACACACACACACACACCTCATGCAGCAGTCCGTCTCCAGACACGATGATGATACCGTCCCACTCTGGCAGAGAGACCTCTCTGATGAGCTCTCTGGCATGGTTCCTCCTCTCTGGGGGACAGGAGACAGATCAGGGGACAGATCAGGAGACAGATCAGGAGACAGATCAGGAGACAGATCAGGGGACAGATCAGGAGACAGATCAGGGGACAGATCAGGAGACAGATACGGAGACAGATCAGGGGACAGATCAGGAGACAGATTAGGAGACAGATCAGGAGACAGATCAGGGGACAGATCAGGGGACAGATCAGGGGACAGATCAGGAGACAGATCAGGAGACAGATCAGGGGACAGATTAGGAGACAGATCAGGGGACAGATCAGGAGACAGATCAGGAGACAGATCAGGGGACAGATCAGGAGACAGATCAGGAGACAGATCAGGGGACAGATCAGGAGACAGATCAGGGGACAGATCAGGAGACAGATCAGGGGACAGATCAGGAGATAGATCAGGGGACAGATCAGGAGACAGATCAGGGGACAGATCAGGGGACAGATCAGGAGACAGATCAGGGGACAGATCAGGGGACAGATCAGGAGACAGATCAGGAGACAGATCAGGGGACAGATCAGGAGACAGATCAGGGGACAGATCAGGGGACAGATCAGGAGACAGATCAGGAGACAGATCAGGAGACCGATCAGGAGACAGATCAGGGGACAGATCAGGAGACAGATCAGGAGACAGATTAGGAGACAGATCAGGGGACAGATCAGGGGACAGATCAGGGGACAGATCAGGGGACAGATCAGGGGACAGATCAGGAGACAGATCAGAGGACAGATCAGGAGACAGATCAGGGGACAGATCAGGGGACAGATCAGGAGACAGACAGGCTCTGGACCAGGTGTGTGTGTGTTACCTGTCTGGATCAGGTTGTAGCTGATGTTGGCCTCTCTGATCATGGGGAGGATGTGAGTCTGGCACCATTGCATGGCCTGGCCCCGCCCACTGAAAGGATTGACCAATAGCAGCAGCCGGCGAGGACGAGGCAGCAGACTTTTGGAGAATTCTGCAGACGGAAGATTGAATCAAAACTTTACTTCAAAGACGTTACAAAAACACACATTTCCTGAGCCAGGATCTTGACTGACACTTTCAGTAGACCAAGGACAACAAGTGGCCACTGTCACAAACAGACACTTCTATAACACAATCTACAAGGCTGAATGATGAAGAACAAGGAAGTGATCTAACACAAACAGACAACTGCACCCAATCCAGAAACAGGAAGTGGGAATCTTAGAGTCGGAATCGATTGTTTTCTGCAGCAATGTCAGGAGTCAGACACGCTACGCTAACAGAGCTACGCTAAAGGAGCTACGCTAACAGGAAGCAGTGAAACTGGCTTCTATTCTAACCCAGCGCAGCATGATGGCATGATGAGAGGAGGGTGACAGAACTGATGATGAAGGATGAAGAGTGTTGGGGGGGGGGGGGTCTAGAATGAGACAGGAGGTGAGAGAGGGTGGACAGGATGGGGGAGACGGGGAGACCTGGTGAGAACAGAGAGGGAGGGCAGAGGGAGGAGGAGGAGGTGGGGTGAGACAGGGAGGGCAGAGGGAGGAGGAGGAGGTGGGGTGAGACAGGGAGGGCAGAGGGAGGAGGTGGGGTGAGACAGGGAGGGCAGAGGGAGGGGGTGGGGTGAGACAGGGAGGGCAGAGGGAGGAGGTGGGGTAAGACAGGGAGGGCAGAGGGAGGGGGTGGGGTGAGACAGGGAGGGCAGAGGGAGGAGGTGGGGTGAGACAGAGAGGGCAGAGGGAGGGGGTGGGGTGAGACAGGGAGGGCAGAGGGAGGAGGAGACAGGGTGGAGGCTGATATGGAGGACAGACAGCTTGTGATGCAGACAGTCAGGGAGAGAGAGAGCATGTGAGTGACAGCTGGACACAGACAGACGGTAAACAGTGAGCATGGCAAGGCTGAGGGCAAGGGGGCAGTGGGGGAGGGGACAGAGGGGGAGGGGGGCAGCAGGGGAGGGGACAGAGGGGGAGGGGGGCAGCAGGGGAGGGGACAGCAGGGGAGGGGGGCAGCAGGGGAGGGGACAGAGGGGGAGGGGGGCAGCAGGGGAGGGGACAGAGGGGGAGGAGGGCAGCAGGGGAGGGGACGGGACAGCAGGGGAGGGGGGCAGCAGGGGAGGGGACAGCAGGGGAGGGGACGGGACAGCAGGGGAGGGGGGCAGCAGGGGAGGGGACAGCAGGGGAGGGGGGCAGCAGGGGTGTGGTGGGGTCCTTAGGGAGAGGCGGGGAGGCTGTGGGAATGGACCCACCCTTGTGGTCTCTACATTTGACACCAAACGATACAGACCCATGTGTGTGCAGGGCAGATAAGGGGGCGGGAAAGAGACAGTGGCGGGTTAAAGAGATAAATAGGAAAACACTCTGCAGACAGAGACAGTACAAACACACACAGGATACAGTCAGTCAAATGGATCCCCAGATCCCCCTTCACAGCACAACACCAGTCAGTTCAAGAGACAGAAACAGCAACATCTCTATTAAAAAGAGCCAGACGGATCGTCAAGCTCACTATGACAATTAGCCACAAAAAAGAATCCCTTAAATTTAAAAATGTATAAAGACTCTTTATCCACAATGGATTAAACCAAGGCATCTGCTCCTTGATGTGTTTTGTCAGTGGAAAACTGCAGTAGAATATTGTTTTGCTATCATTCATCGATGTCAAGGGAAAACTATCTAGGTGAAGGATCCCATAGAGATTAAATTAGTGTGTGACACAAATGAAGAGAAAAACAAAATCCACATTCAGACTGTCAACATGCCAATTGCATGTTTACCACCGCTGAGTCTGGCTCCAGCAGTCAGGACCGGAATCATCAAAGGAGTAAGGTAAAAATCATGTGACCCCCCCCATCCCTTTCAAAAGAACCCCAAACGCACTCACCTGTTTCCATGGAGACGTTCACCCCTCTCAGGAGACACTGGACAGCAGCTGACCACCTCTCTGCGTCCCCCCTGCTCTCAGCCAGGTACGCCCTCACCTGGCGCCGCCGAGACACCCCTTTCCTCCGCCTCCCCGGGGGGTACCAGTACAGCACCAGCAGGGGGGGCGCGGGGGACCGGGGGCAGCTGCACCCTGCCAGCTCCAACAGGGGGATGAGGAGGCGGGCATCCTTGCCCGGTTTAGGGGCCAGGCGCTGGACGTGGATGTGGGTGTGGGTAAGGGTCAGGGCGTAGCTGGAGGCGGAGGCTGGCGTGGGGGACGGAGAGGGGGACAGGCCCCCTGGACCTCCAGGGCTGTTAGGGCAGCTGGTGTTGTTGCTGCCGTTCCCCCAGCCCCCAAACTGGCCATGGAGGAGGGCCTCTGCTGGGGAGGGAGTGGCTGGGTCTGGGGAGCGCATGGTCACTCACAGCTGCATGCAGTTACTGGCTGGGAGGGAGAACCAGCCTGTTAACAGTGACACTGACTAAGAGCACAGAGCTCAACACAAGAAGAACAAAACTACAACAAAAAATAATAAAAATGTCCTTGGAATCTTTTGGGAAATCCAGATTGCAAGAGTCAGTTATGTCAACAGAATCCTTGATATCTTGTCAGAATCGTTAGTTGTGTCTTCAGAACTTAGGTAGACGATTACTTTGAGACAGACTGGAGTCTTCTTATACAAAACACACGTCTGATGGCTGACAGCCTTCCTGCTCTGCAAGTCACTCTGAGGTATTCAACTCCTGGCTGTCCATGAAGTCAGTTTGATCTGTGCAAAAACTGTGCCTGGCTTCAATCAATCTTTTAAAAGAAGGACGGATATCATTTCTAAACATCCAAATACAGCAATTACTTTTTCCAGTTCATTTGTTTGTTTTTTTAGAATAATAATAAAAAAAATTTACATAGAAGTTTACATACATTTAAAATGTATTGATATGGAGAGAAAAAAATGATATGCTTAAATTATAGTTAAAATCATAGTCTAAATAAATGTACGTTTTTAGCTACTTGAGGCGAATGAAAGTAAATAAACATTTAAATACAAACAATGCAGTTTAGACATGACACACCTAGCTTTTTGCAAGGAGGCTTTAACTTAATAGATCTGTGGAATATTGCATAATAAGAGCTCTTTAAATTGGTATTAATGCTGAAACAATGTTGTGCTGGACTTGGCAAAGACATCCATGGAAAAGCATTGATTTGCTTTAGGAGGTCTGGAGATGTCAGGATTGTGAGTTAACTATGCCAGAGATAAGATACGGAAAAACGACACTTAATCTTATAATTAATACGGCTGAAAAGAAAACAGAAAGCGATATGTAAAAACACATCAAAAATAACAAAACGTACAACAAAAAAAAAATCACGAACAAAAAAAACAACAACACGGAGTTAAGTTGGATTGTTGCGTTATGTCATACTAAAGTCCTGACGTTTAAGGGTCACGGTCAGTGTTCCTTCCCAAAGATATGTAAGTGTCCTGGGGAGAGAGACAGAAGAGACACAGAGAAATTCACCAGTCAATAATCCACTCACTTTCAAATGCTAACCCACCATGGTTTAATTCTTAAAACATGAATCCATCCTTTTATATGATTTACATCAAAGTCGGCAGAGGGAGGGAGGGAGGGGGGGGAGGGAGGGGGGTGTTAGTACAAAACTGGTGTTGTGGTTGTTACCCTACCCTCTGGACCAGCCTGAGACCCTGGCCAGGTTAGACCCCTCTGACAACCTGTCTATTAACACCCAGAGGTTTGATTGTTCTAATAGGTGAGCAAGGCTCTCTCGCCATTTGGAGAAGTGGAAACTATGACAGTGCCCTCGTGATTAAAGGGAGACGTGGGCATCAAACATGAACCACATATCCAGTGTTTTCTGAGGTTAGTCATGCCATTGTGAAACCAGAATCTTGGGACATCATCATTAAACACTGACCTAAGCATTTTCATGTTGAGACTTTTGTGCAATAAAAACAATATTAAACTATTGTTATAACAATGGGTAGCCTAAATTCAGATGGTCTGTTTAATCATTTGTGCAATGTTGAACTAAGATAAAAACACATTTAGAAAAACAAACTAATCTAAACAATATAAAGTGAACTGCTAAGGTCATTCATACATGACCTGCAGCCAAAATATCCATAAAACTCATGACCAATAAAACTCAGATGTTTATATAATGAAAGGTCACATCAGACCTCTTATACAAGTTAGCTGAAGTCAAATCTATATTTGACAGATGCCCAGATCTGATTAAAATGAGCCTTTGAATATTGTTGCCTGTACACACACGTCCTTGAAATGTTGGGTGGACACAGACAGACAGACAGACAGACAGACAGACACACAGACACACACACACACACAGACACACACAGACACACACAGACACACACACACACACACACACACAATCCTGTCCCAACACAATGAATGTGCTGAGTGATACCAGACCAATTTCATATAATTCCGTACCTCTGGTTATTGTTAGTACAAAACTACAGACTTCCATAACCTCTCACAGGTTTAATGTTTCCAGAAGACCCAGGTCACTAAACACACCCTGCAGTAATAAAAAAACCTTTCATGAGCGAAACTTCATGAACGTTCCACGACCACTTTAAGGCAGCTAGTACCTACATTAGCTCCGCATCTACATCCCAACACTGCACCAGCTACACACTGGTGACACACTGGTGACAACAAGTCACTAAAAACACACAATAACCAGCTGTTATGTTGTGTAGGCAGCCCAACAACACCAGCTAGGCTAAGTCTTCGTTTTAAACGGAAGAAACCATCTCTTTTCCTTGACAGCATTGATGTTAGGCTAACTTACCTGACCATCCAAGAGCTGCTGCATCGCTAGCTTGGCTAACAAGCTAGGCTAACAAGCTAAGCTAACAAGCTACACAGATGACAGTTGGAGATGATTGTCAGTTTAAAGCCCAACTGCCAACAAGCTAGCCTCAGTGTGTGTGAATGTAGTTAAAGTTAAGTCTAGCTCAAATAATCGGTACATTCCAAAAAAGGGCAGTTCAGTCGATAGCCTGCCGTCTAAACTTAAACGTTATAGGACAAAACACACAACAAAAGACGGAAAACCTTAAAGATTATTACCTCATTTTGTCCTTATTTTGTCCGGACCTGAGGACGCTGTGTTGAGAATCTCTTTATCCAGGAAGTGAGTCTGAAGAACGGAATGAGTGACGTTAGGATGGGGGGGGGGTGGGCGGGGACCGGGCGCTTGAGTGACAGAAACGTTGTCCAATGACGATAAGGGATCGTTTTGGACCGCCCATGAAAATATCCAATCAGTTACCAGTACTACGGAAATTCACCCCTTATGTTTATCTAATGACCGATCATAACATTCCGATTCCAGAAACATGAAAAACAAACAACCGGATGTTGCGTCCGTGGCATGAGGTTTTAGACATTCCAACATTTTCCGTATAAAAAGCATTTTTTGTTTTTCCCCATAGTATTTATAGTCTCTCATATGGGACATAAATGTAGTGCAGTAAATAGTTCTCTTAAACTAACTTGTGTAACACAGTTATTGTACTGAGACAAGTCATACTCAAAAAGTACACAGCGGACAGGAATAATTAATTTTGTATCGTCAATCTTTATTTGCATTAGATTGGCAGGAAAACAGAAAACTCCTTTAGTTCTTGTACGCACGGCTGGCTCTGCGCCCACGGGCACGCTCAAACTTCCTTCCCTTGGAGCGGATGTAAGGTCTAAGAAAAAGATCAAACTAAAGTTACAACATGAATAGCAGGGAGAACAGCCAATTAGGTTCAGCTGAATGCCTAGAACAGGGGTCACCAATCCTGGTCCTCGATGGCATATTGTTTGAAGCCACTGTTCTAGAACTTTGAAAAAGAACCTGCTCCCATTGGTCAGCAGCTTAATACTCACTTGGTGTGGCTGTGGGGAGTTCCAGGGGCTTTGCCAAAGTGCCTGTAGACCTCTCTTCCCTTACGAGGTCCTGAGGGGGGAGAAGACAGAGGGAATCTTCAGAAAACTAGACCAACACTTAGCTCAACAAATGCTCACCCATGTTCCAATCCTCCAATATAGCTTGATAAACACCGTTAAAATGCCACCATTCACTGTTTCTACAGACAACACAACCAGGCAGATCACAGCAGAAGAGAAACATCGTAACACCACAAAACATCTCGTTTTCCCTCGTCTTCCTTGAGGGTTTAGGTTGGTTGGGCAGTTCTATGGGCATAAGGGAAGCCCTCTGTGACATTGCTTGTAAAAAGGGCTGTACAAATAAATGTTGTTGATTTGATTCTGAAGGCCTCATTTCAGTGTGTTTAAACATTTCTGGTTCCAGGTGTGTTCAGACAGGATTCAGGTGTGTTCAGACAGGATTCAGGTGTGTTCAGAAAGCTCTGGATCCAGGTGTGTTCAGACTGGATCCAGGTGTGTTCAGACAGGATGCAGGTGTGTTCAGACAGGATCCAGGTGTGTTCAGACAGGATCCAGGTGTGTTCAGACAGGATGCAGGTGTGTTCAGACAGGATCCAGGTGTGTTCAGACAGGATCCAGGTGTGTTCAGACAGGATGCAGGTGTGTTCAGATAGGATGCAGGTGTGTTCAGACAAGATCCAGGTGTGTTCAGACAAGATCCAGGTGTGTTCAGACAGGATCCAGGTGTGTTCAGATAGGATGCAGGTGTGTTCAGACAGGATCCAGGTGTGTTCAGACTGGATCCAGGTGTGTTCAGACAGGATCCAGGTGTGTTCAGACAGGATCCAGGTGTGTTCAGACAGGATCCAGGTGTGTTCAGATAGGATGCAGGTATGTTCAGACAGTTCTGGAGGAAGCTCACCTGACAGCAGGACGGTGCCCTGGCCCTTTGGTGCCGTCAGAGCCAGCTGGTCAAAGGTCATGACCTGACCTCCAGCCTTGAGGATCCTGCGACGAGCTCCATCAGTCACCTTCAGAGCGCACACCTGAGGAAACCAGAACACTGAGTCACACTACTGCACACCTGAGACCTGAACACTGAGTCACACTACTGCACACCTGAGGAGACCAGAACACTGAGTCACACTACTGCACACCTGAGACCTGAACAGTGAGGCACACTACTGCACACCTGAGGAGACCAGAACACTGAGTCACACTACTGCACACCTGAGACCTGAACACTGAGTCACACTACTGCACACCTGAGGAGACCAGAACACTGAGTCACACTACTGCACACCTGAGGAGACCAGAACACTGAGTCACACTACTGCACACCTGAGACCTGAACACTGAGTCACACTACTGCACACCTGAGGAGACCTGAACACTGAGTCACACTACTGCACACCTGAGGAGACCTGAACACTGAGGCACACTACTGCACACCTGAGGAGACCAGAACACTGAGTCACACTACTGCACACCTGAGGAGACCAGAACACTGAGGCACACTACTGCACACCTGAGACCAGAACACTGAGTCACACTACTGCACACCTGAGACCTGAACACTGAGTCACACTACTGCACACCTGAGGAGACCAGAACACTGAGTCACACTACTGCACACCTGAGACCTGAACACTGAGTCACACTACTGCACACCTGAGACCTGAACACTGAGGCACACTACTGCACACTAAAGACCTGAACACTGAGTCACACTACTGCACACCTGAGACCTGAACACTGAGGCACACTACTGCACACCTGAGACCTGAACACTGAGGCACACTACTGCACACTAAAGACCTGAACACTGAGTCACACTACTGCACACCTGAGGAGACCAGAACACTGAGGCACACTACTGCACACCTGAGACCTGAACACTGAGTCACACTACTGCACACCTGAGGAGACCAGAACACTGAGTCACACTACTGCACACCTGAGACCTGAACACTGAGTCACACTACTGCACACCTGAGGAGACCAGAACACTGAGTCACACTACTGCACACCTGAGACCTGAACAGTGAGGCACACTGCTGCACACCTGAGACCTGAACAGTGAGGCACACTGCTGCACACCTGAGACCTGAACAGTGAGGCACACTGCTGCACACCTGAGACCTGAACACTGAGTCACACTACTGCACACCTGAGGAGACCAGAACACTGAGTCACACTACTGCACACCTGAGACCTGAACACTGAGTCACACTACTGCACACCTGAGGAGACCAGAACACTGAGTCACACTACTGCACACCTGAGACCTGAACAGTGAGGCACACTGCTGCACACCTGAGACCTGAACACTGAGGCACACTACTGCACACTAAAGACCTGAACACTGAGGCACAATACTGCACACCTGAGACCTGAACACTGAGTCACACTACTGCACACCAGAACACTGAGTCACAATACTGCACACCTGAGACCAGAACATTGAGTCACACTACTGCACACCTGAGACCTGAACACAGAGTGACTACTGCACACCTGACGTACACTACTTCTCCACCATATCTGATACTGATTAAGGTGTTGGAACTCAAGTCAGTGGACATGCAGTAATATCAGCACATCTGTGCAGCATCCCTGCAGTTCTGACCCAAGATCCTTCTGGATCCACATCAACTCAAGTGTTGCAGTGAAAACCTGGATTACTCTGATTACACTGTGCATGGCAGAATCTACTTTAATGGAATAACTGATTGACTAATACCTCCATTCCCTTCTATTGCAATGGCTGTTGCAACAACCCTCATTGTCTACAGCTCAGATGCTAAGGCTCCCAATATTAAAACTTGCTTGCCAAAACTGTACAAATACAGATTTTACTTCTTCACACCAGTATCCAATGTACTCAATTAAGCCCTGAAATTTCAAAACCAGAACTAATCCTGGTGTGGAGTGACACAGAAATGACACATTTCCTACACAGCGGCACTCATAGCATTTATTTTAAAAAGCATTACTCAGTATTACAGATAAACCAGACCAGCAGATGTTTACCTTGAGCTTAGGGATGTCCTGAATCCTGACATCATCGGTGATTGTTCCCACGACAACGGCGGTTCTGTTCTCACGACCGGGCTGCTTCATCTTGCGGATCTGGAGAGAATACAAGTCACAGAACACAAGTCACACAACAGAACAGTCACAGAACACAAGTCACAACAGAACAGTCACAGAACACAGTCACATGACCGAACACAGTCACATGACCGAACACAGTCACACAACAGAACACAAGTCACAACAGAACAGTCACAGAACACAGTCACATGACAGAACACAAGTCACAACAGAACAGTCACAGAACACAGTCACATGACAGAACACAAGTCACAACAGAACAGTCACAGAACACAAGTCACAACAGAACAGTCACAGAACACAGTCACATGACCGAACACAGTCACACAACAGAACAAAAGTCACAACAGAACAGTCACAGAACACAGTCACATGACAGAACACAAGTCACAACAGAACAGTCACAGAACACAAGTCACAACAGAACAGTCACAGAACACAGTCACATGACAGAACACAAGTCACATGACAGAACACAGTCACATGACAGAACACAGTCACATGACAGAACACAGTCACATGACCGAACACAGTCACACAACAGAACACAAGTCACATGACAGAACAGTCACAGAACACAGTCACATGACAGAACACAAGTCACATGACAGAACACAGTCACATGATAGAAGTCAGTCACATGACAGAACACAGTCACATGACAGAACTCAGTCACATGACAGAACACAGTCACATGATAGAAGTCAGTCACATGACAGAACTCAGTCACATGACAGAACACAGTCACATGACAGAACACAGTCACATGACAGAACTCAGTCACATGACAGAACTCAGTCACATGACAGAACACAGTCACATGACAGAACGCAGTCACACATCACAAGTCTCCAGATGTGCAGAGCAGCCATCTTCTTCAGGTACCCACCAGACGAGACACAGACAAGGGGGGTCTGTTGCTCCTGCTCATGAACAGCCTTCGCAGGATCACCTTGTTGAAAGGAGCATTGCAGCGACGAGCCAGGAACCTGTACAGCTGAAGAGGACATCTTTATCAACACAGGCAGCTGGCATAGCAAGGCGTGTGGCACTTCAAGTTAGGGTTGATTAAAACTCTATAGCTGATATCACCAAAACACAATCTGGATTTAATATTCACTCTATGGTTGCGAGTAGAAATACGCAACTATACGTAGGTATGGATGAGGTGTAACTAAGCAGGTATGGATGAGGTGTAACTAAGCAGGTATGGATGAGGTGTAACTCAGCAGGTATGGATGAGGTGTAACTAAGCAGGTATGGATGAGGTGTAACCAAGCAGGTATGGATGAGGTGTAACCAAGCAGGTATGGATGAGGTGTAACCAAGCAGGTATGGATGAGGTGTAACCAAGCAGGTATGGATGAGGTGTAACCAAGCAGTTATGGATGAGGTGTAACCAAGCAGTTATGGATGAGGTGTAACCAAGCAGTTATGGATGAGGTGTAACCAAGCAGTTATGGATGAGGTGTAACCAAGCAGTTATGGATGAGGTGTAACCAAGAAGGTATGGATGAGGTGTAACCAAGCAGGTATGGATGAGGTGTAACTAAGCAGGTATGGATGAGGTGTAACCAAGAAGGTATGGATGAGGTGTAACCAAGCAGGTATGGATGAGGTGTAACTAAGCAGGTATGGATGAGGTGTAACCATAAGCAGGTATGGATGAGGTGTAACTAAGCAGGTATGGATGAGGTGTAACCAAGCAGGTATGGATGAGGTGTAACTAAGCAGGTATGGATGAGGTGTAACCAAGCAGGTATGGATGAGGTGTAACTCCACACTCACCTTGACCAGGAGCCTCAGGTAGATGTCCTCGCTCTTGGGTTCCTTCCTGTGCACCTTACGGTCCTTGTTGTGTCTGATGTCGACTCCCTGTGATAGAGATCAGCGTTGACGTCAACCACAATAATGAACCCCGATACACCGATCATGTTAACATCACTGACATGTATTGATGCAGGTCTTAACAGGACCGCTGTTCTATAACCAACAACCTTGATCTACTAGTGTTTACTATTACATCTTGTGGAACTACTTCAAGGCCACACGAATCACCACCAAGATAGTTTAAGATAGGAAAGAATTAAAGTTTAACCTGGCACCGCCAAAAACGTGACTTAACACATCACTACCTCAACCCTCACATACTAGTACCAGCATTCAGATGTGTTCAAGTGAACCAAGTTTGAGAAATCTGCCAGTTCAATTCACACGTTTCCAAAGTCGGCCATTTCATTAGCCACAAGCTAGCACCTAGCCACGTCAGGTAGACAGCTACGCCAAGGAGTTGATCGCTATTTTCAGAGTATTATTTCTACTACACATGTACAACTATACACTTGTAACAGCGATACAACAATCAGTGTCCAACATTTTAAACAGACACTTTGTAACTTAGCAACCAACACGCGCCTGCCCGGTACATGTAGCGCTGCGCGAGACACCCAATACTGGAAGCTAGCGTTCATTGAACATATGCATAAACAAATACATATATAAACTGTATATCCCCGGGATTTCATTCATTACAGTCTGCTTAAGGTATTATGGAAGAAACTGCTATATGGTGTAACTGTAAGATTGTGGATGGACTTGGATAACTCATCCAGGAGGTTTGCAAAAATTCAGTAGCAGTACCTACCATCTTGGACTCAGAGTGAAAAGGGAAAAGGAAGTGCTTCGGTCTTGCGATAATGCCTTCTCTGCGTTGAACGAGATTTCATTGGTTATTTTGGGTGTACTTCCGGTGTGCAGGTTAACACGCGAGACCTAATTCTTTGTATTACATTAAAAAAAGCTAATTGTAGAATGATCAGTTATGTTTTCCCGTGTAATGATTTTTTTGAGGCAACATTTTTAATTTTATAAAACTACTATTTGTTCTGTAATGCTAATATTGAGACGTTGGAAAAATAAATAAATTAGCGTGTACCAAAACTTTTGGGGGATTAATTTCAGAAATATATTGAAAAATAACTTGTATATTACAAGTATTATATTATATATTTTTTATGACGTCTAATTGTTTACCAGACGTTCGTTAATAAAAATATTCAGACAGCAAAACACAAATAAATCACGTTTATTTCAATGGGCAACAACGATGGAATTGATGAGGGATGAGAAACGTCACGTAATGTCACTGTTGTCTGAAGTGGCAGAGGAACACGGTCCACACCAGAGTAATGCCACCCACAAACACAGTTCTCCCCACCGGGGGCACCAGAGAGAAGTTCACCGCCTGAGGGGAGGAATACAACCAGTAACAGCTGAGTGTATTCATCATAATAAAATAATGAATGAATGAATGAATGTTTACGTGTTGTGTGAGAGTGTGCGTGTTTTTTATATGTGTGTGTTGTGTGAGTGTGTTTATGTGTGTGTGTTGTGTGTGTTGTGTGAGAGTGTGTTTATGTGTGTGTGTTGTGTGTTCATGTGTGTGTGTGTTGTGTGAGAGTGTGTGTGTTTATGTGTGTCATTCTGATGACTCACTGTCTTTACTCACCTGCATCGCTGACCAGTAGACCACACCAGTCTAAATGTACACAAACAGAGAAAGAGAGGGAGAACGAGAGATTCAGAGAAAAGGGGGACATCTCTATTCTTCAATCCATCATAAATATATCCTAGTAGACAGTTGGAACTCGTTTTAAAGTTCTACATTCGTCACACCATGTACGAAGTCCAAAACTTCTGCCTCCAATCTTCAAACGGGTCGTCTTTTTGTTCTAACACACTTAGACCTGAGAAAGAGACACTTTAAATACAGAGAATGTGTTTGGGTAAAAAAATGAATATTCATCACTTGTGAAGAAGTTCAACAACAAAAAAAACCCACCTATAAAAAAAGCACTTATGGTCGCAGGAGCTGCAATCAACTGATCCAGGATGACTTTACCAGACACCCTCTTAGCCCCTCCCCCAGGCAACATCCTCTCCAGCCCTCTCAGCCAATGGTAATTGAAGTTGGCATGGAAACAGAAGCCAACGACAGCCACTCGAGCAGTCTGGGACCAGTCAACTCCAGCTAAGGCAGAGATGTTTCTGGTACCAGACGATGATGGAGGGAGTTCTGCCTCTCTGAGCTGTGCTGAAACATCAGGGGATTCTAATGTTCCCTCTAACGTTCCCCCTAGTCTGTCAACACACAGGTCTCCCTCGGTTCCATCGGAGGCCATTTTGGGTCTTTTCTTGGAGTTTCGTCCCAGCATGCTTTGCTGTATGAGGTCAGCGGAGGTGAACAGGGTTGTGTATCCCACCACGTTGCAGACGTACGGATGAGTCTTGAACAAGGCCCAGACTCTGCTCATGGTTCCTAGACAGGGAATCTCAAAAAGATGGGATTTGATTTCCTTACTGAATCAACAACTCATGAATCAATCACCAATGAATGATGAATGAATCAATCAATCAATCAATTACCTACAAACGATGAATGAATCAATCTACAAACGAATGAATGAACTTGTTGATTGATCTTACCTCAGCTTGAGTTGTTTACAGTTCAGAACCCTCTTAGAATCTAATTGGTTGAGCAGGACAACAAGAGGAGGAGTTCAATTTTGGTTCAGAGGTCAAGGGGGGGGGCTTCTCAAAAAGATCAAAGTTCAGTCAGAGAGGAGGAGTGATAAGCCAATCAGTGATCAACTCCGTGGGAGGAATTTGAGAAGAACAGATGGTAGGAAAGGATAGAACCGACCGGAATGTCCTGTGAAGGGAGAGAGAACCTCGTGAACAGGGAGTCATGTGGCTGAGTGGTTAGGGAATACGGCTAGTAATCAGAGGGTTACTGGTTCGATTCCCAGCTATGCCAACATGATGTTGTGTCCTTGGGCAAGGCACTTCACCCTACTTGCCTGATAAATGACTAAATGTAATGGATACACCAGGCGTTTTGATCTGCAGTAGACATGCTGTATCTGACATAAAGAGCTGTAACGTCAGCCTTGTGTAACACAGCTTTGTTACCACACTACAAACTCAGCCTTCAGCTGGTGTCATGAAGATGTGTAACGGTTTATGAGACTAACCTCTTTTGCCTTACCTTAAAAAAAAACAGTTAAAAAATAAAATAAAAGTCTGATGTCATTTCTTATTTACATGTGACAGATTAGGATTATTGGTTGTTCTTACCACACACTTGTGGTCCCTCTGACAGAATGGTCCCCTCAGAGTGTGTGTTCCTTCTGGGCAGTAGAGTAGCTTCTGTGTACTGAGAGACACATGTTGGTGGGACTAAAAATAGCTGCCACTCCTAAACCAGACACCTCTGCTTTAGTTACACGTCAATAATACGTTCAGTTGACAATGATAAGATACATTTTGGGATAATATTAGTAAAAAATCTAAAAAAAGAGATTATAAACATTTAGATTTGAAATGTACAATTCTGATAATCTGTCCAATTATCTCTGCCTGGTGTTTAAGGCGCACACACACACACACACACACACACAGATATGCGTAATGAGGATAGTCTATTCATCCTACATGCCACTATAGATATTAAAATGATCTGCTTTAGTGGCCTTTTACTGAGTCATAAAGGGCAATTTGCCACTAGCAACCAGCATAACTCTTAGCTCTGAGAATGTGATAATTGGGGCCAGAGTTTAAGTTGATCAATTAAGGGCTTGTTAACAGCCTCAACCTGTGGGTTTGTGTCTCTCTGTACTTAACAAGCTTCTCTTAGTGTGTCACACAATGCAGCCGTGTGCCCACACTTCCAGAAGAGGTTGACTTCTCAGATAATTGCTTCTGTCCATTCTGCCTCGTCTGGCCTCGTCTTTCATTCCCCCTCCTCTCAGGGTTTGTGACGTTTCACCTTTTCTTTTCTTAAGAAATGGGATTCGAGGCAACGTCTGAGCAACACGCCACCGCATGGAGGCGTGCATACGCGCACATTTACACACACACACACACACACACACACACATTTACACACACAAACACAGACAGGCACACACACACACACACACACACACACACACACAGAAGGAAAGCCCCGCCTCTTTCGGTGCAGTCTGTCTGTACTTTAAGCTGTCTCTGATTCTTTAGTAGATTTTGTGGAGTGAGAAAGATACCAGCCTCAGGATAAGCAGGTATGATCATTTTGACTTCCAGCATGACATCACACAGCATTAAACACTGGTTTATACCAATATGGTCAGTTTGATTGACTTTGTATTGATCCCTATATTTAGTGGGCTGTGATAGGGAATGCATGACCATAATGGTTACAGACAAAAATACAAATAAATAGCATAACTGTGAATATTGCTTTTACTTAATGGTCCTTTTTTTTAGACAGACAATGCTTGTCAAATGGCTTTAGTTGTTCAGCGTACAAATTCTAAATCCTGTTTGGCATTGTTTAAATCTTTAGCAGTGTTATCAGGTTCACAGTTGATGACTGTGATGCATCCTTGCTTCATATTGTGTATTTGTGGATCTCTGTATGGTTCTGTCATCACACGAGCTTCCTGTCACTTTATCACTGAGTCAACACTGCTGGATTGAACTGATGAATCAGGTTCATCTGTTCATCTCAAATCACATTCTCTTTTGCTGCCTCTGCCTGGTCCCCTCTCTCTCTCTCTCTCTGTTTCGCTCTCTCTCCCTCTTTCCCTCCCTATCTCCACCCCTCACTCCCCCTTGCTGTCTCTCTCCCCATCCCTCTCTCTCTCTCCCCCTCTCTCTCTCTCTCTGTTTCCCTCCCTATCTCCACCCCTCACTCCCCCTTACTGTCTCTATCTCCACCCCTCTCTCTCTTTCCCCACCCCTCTCTCTGTCCCCCCCTCTCTCTCTCACCTTGGTCTCCTTCTAGTCATGCGTCCGTCCAGCTCCGTGACCTTTGAACCTGGGATAGAGCGAGGTGTCCCCTGGGGTCGGGACCTCTTCACCTTTGTGACATCAGCAGCAGGTCACATGATGAGGACCCTTCAGAAACCCAGGAAGAACCGGCCATCCAAACGTCAAGTCAACCACCGCCGTTTCCTGCACAACATGATCCAGAGGTGTGTGTGTGGTGCTGTGTGTGTGTGGTGCTGTGTGTGTATGGTGCTGTGTGTGTGGTGCTGTGTGGGTGTGGTGTTGTGTGTGTGTGGTGCTGTGTGTGTGGTGCTGTGTGTGTATGGTGCTGTGTGTGTATGGTGCTGTGTGTGTGTGGTGCTGTGTGTGTATGGTGCTGTGTGTGTGGTGCTGTGTGGGTGTGGTGTTGTGTGTGTGTGGTGCTGTGTGTGTGGTGCTGTGTGGGTGTGGTGCTGTGTGTGTATTGTGCTGTGTGTGTGGTGCTGTGTGGGTGTGGTGCTGTGTGTGTATTGTGCTGTGTGTGTATTGTGCTGTGTGTGTGTGGTGCTGTGTGTGTGTGTGTGTGTGTGTGTGTGTGAGAGAGAAGCAGGGTTTGATCGCATTACTGTACATAAATGCTTTGAATCGAATCCAATCTGATCAAAGTTGTCTGTTTAACATCTTTACCACGTCTGTAAGTTTCAGATTTAAATCTTTTCACTCTCATTTTCTCTCACAACAGAAAGTTCGCGGAAATTGAAGCGTCAAACCATCAGCTTTCTTCATCCCTGTTTTCAAGAGAGGAGCACAACTCCCCGCCCTCCCCACCTCCAACGACCTCTGACCTGCCTTCTCCACTTCCTGTGACCTCTGACCTCCCACGAGGAACCTCCAGAGCAGGTGTTCTCCACGTGCACTCCCCTTCTCTACCTGCAGCGGATGGCGCCACCTTCTGCTCGGAGGAAACTCAGATCAGCGCAGCGAAACAGAACAAATCTGGAGACGGCTGTGAAATCACCCCTGAAGCTGGAGTGGACCAGTCCGACACCATCTCCAGCACTGCTGCTGGGGACACTCTGGAGGACGGGTCGTACCACCTGACCCTAAAAAAGGGAGATAAGATCTACGAAGAAAGTCAGTACGCGTCATCGAACTGTCCAGAGACATCCGATGACATTCCCCAATGGGGTGAGTTAATTCAGACAGGAAGTCCTGAAGTCTTGTCAGAGGAGAACCTTTGCAACTGGATCGAAAGTGTCAGAGAGAAATATGACACGCAACCCAGTGGACACAGTTCAGCTTCAAATAACCCTCCACCTGGTGACCCTGCCAGGACCGTGTCTCCCAGCACTGCTGACCCCCAGCTCCTCTTCCTGTCCCCAGCTCTGTCCCCTCTCTCCTTAGACTCCTGTGACTTTGGGATCCAGATGATCCCAGACCTGGCAGCTTACTCTCCCTGCAGCACCAGCCTGTTAGACCCAGCGGACAGAGACAGCCAGAGTCTGGAGGTGCTGGACCTGCTGGAGGACGAGTTCAGTGATGGGGACTGTGGCATCACCATGGAGACCCAGGTGACCTTCTCAAACATGGCGGGGGGGCAGGTGGAGGCTGCGGACCTGCCTGGCAAGGCGCCTACTGATGACGTCACAGTTCCGGAGCAGGCAGGATGTTTCGTGGAGAAACTGATGGAACGCAGCAGTGATGGATCAGGTGTGAAGCAGAGCTGTGATGCAGAGCATTGTGGGTACGGCCTTGGTTACGACCCTGGATACGCCCCTGGTTACGCCCCTGGTTACGCCCCTGGTTACGGGCCTGGTTACGGAGGTTTTGCCTCTCAGAGTTCAGCTACCTTCAGCTCCATCAGCAGCTCAGGGTCCAGAGAGCAGGTCCTGCTGAGCCTGGATCCAGAGGCAGCACAGAGAGATCTGCCTCCTTCAGGGTCGACAGACTGTCTAGAATTCACCCTGAACCAACTGCCCAGCTCGTCCAGACGTTACCACGGTGACGACCCTGACCCCCCCGTGCTCCGAAGCACGTGTTCCCAGCAGGATAGATCCTGTTTGTGGACGGAAGGTGACGGCCATCAGGAGTGCACACCTTTCGGGGGCGTGGCCAGGTCGTTTCCTGCCCCCGTACAGAACCCTCACCTGGTGCTGACCCTGCCTCTGGAAGGGGAGTGGCTCTTTACTGACATCATGGAGGGCGGGGCTTTGACCGGAGCCTATCAGTGTTAAGGAATCAAGGTTTAGTTTAACTTCAGTAGACTTATCTACGTGAACGTACGGTGGTGGTTCCCAACCCTGGTCCTCAGGGCCCACTGTCCTGCATGTTTTAGATGTTTCCCTGGTCCAACACACCTGATTCAAATGAATGAGTCATTATGAAGCTCGGCAGAAGCCTGATAATGACCATTTGAATCAGGTGTGTTGGAAGGGGGAAACATCTAAAACATGCAGGACAGTGGGCCCTGAGGACAAGGGTAGAGAACCACTGTTCTAGGTGTTTCCCTGCTCCAACACACCTGATTAGAATGAACGGGTCATTATCAGGCTTCTGCAGAGCTGGATAACGACACTTCATTGGAATCAGGTGTGTTGGAGCAGGGAAACATCTAGAACATGCAGGACAGGTGTTCCCCGAGGACCAGGGTATAGGGAAACACTGTGGTATATGTATATATATATATTTATACGGTATATTGCGATATCTTGTGTGAAGCTTGAAAGGTTCAGGTTAAATGAGCATTTAGCTAAACTGTCTATAAGTCGTGTTTTGTTTACATTTGACTATGTCTATAATGTTGACGTTTACAGAGTTCCTTCTGTAACGACACCAGGAAAACGAACATTAAATATCGACTGACGTCTTAAGAAATGCAGATGATGTCTATTAATCTACACAACCTGAATGTGAACGTCGACCTTGTCTGGAGATGAAGTTGTTACATGTTTTTGCGTGTTAACAAACCGAGACACACAAAGATCAAAACCAACCACATATATTAACATGAACCCCAATCAGAAGTCTTTCCTTTATAATTACAGCATCAGAAAACAGAAAAGGCTAATAAAACCGCACATTTTCCAAAAATGATCCAAGTTCCACAGAAGCCACGAACCAATAAGAAACAAATAGAAACACCTTTGAGAGCACCAGTCTTGTTTCTTAAAAAAAAAAAACACCGTCAGCTTTGAGAGAAGTCTGCTGTCTTTGTCGTTTGTCTCCTGAACATCACATCTTCAACAGGCTTCAGAACTGTTTATTTTAAGTGTTCATACCTGCTAACATCTTACATGATTACATTATTTTTTACATCCGCTCAGTTGACATCTGATTAAAATGAATGGAGGACTACACTAAAACACATGATCTGTGTGTCTCTCTCTAGTGGAGGATAAAGTGCAGTGTAGCCAGGGACATAGAAAAACCATCCTTTCACACAGATCTCTTCAAACATTCTCTTCAGGAAAATAAAACGCATAAAAGACAAAATCTATCTATATGTTTTTGTTCAGTAGTCATACACAGATTCAACCCATTCTTAACCGAAGCTCTGGCCAGATTAAGTTAAATGTTACTGCTAAGATAATCAAGCATTGGCAAATGAAACAGAAGTTCAGTGTGTTTCTGGACCTGGGAACTAGTGGAGAGATAAAGAGGATATCACTTCCTGTTGCGTCTGGAGTCATGAAAATAAAAAATGTTTATGATGCTCTTGAACAAGAGTAACCCTCATGCTGTCTCACCCTCATGCTGTCTCACTGTGGAACAGTCTCACCCTCTGACAGTCTCCCCCTCTGACTGTCTGACCCTCTGACAGTCTCACCCTCTGACAGTCTCACCCTCTGACAGTCTCACCCTCTGACTGTCTGACCCTCTGACAGTCTCACCCTCATGCTGTCTCACCCTCTGACAGTCTCACCCTCTGACTGTCTGATCCTCTGACTGTCTCACCCTCATTTTATTAGTAGGCCACATTTATGTTCTATGTTTGCTCATTCCTGCCAAAGTAAATTCTATGTTTGTTTATCTTGCATAGCGAATAAACCCCCATTCTGATTCTGATTCTGATTCTGATTCTGATTCTGATTCTGACAGTCTCACCCTCATGCTGTCTGACCCTCTGACAGTCTCACCCTCTGACTGTCTCACCCTCTGACTGTCTCACCCTCTGACTGTCTCACCCTCTGACTGTCTCACACTCTGACTGTCTCACCCTCTGACTCTCTCACCCTCTGACTGTCTCACCCTCATCTCAACTGGTGAATATTGAGACTACTAAGACATTTAAGTTAATTAACCTTTTTACCTTTTACCTAACATGTTTGCTTGATAAAAAAAAAATGTTCGTCTCGCATTCATTATAACAAAGTGTTCATTTAGGGGCGGGGGGGATTCGAACCTGTAATGTCTTGTTCCAGTCAATGTGTCAAGGCTCCAGGTTACTACAAACATCAAGCAGGTGCAGAGGGAAGATGGTCACCTAACAGAAACTCTCTAGACGCCCTGATGTTCTGGATTAGGAACAGGAACACCCTGATGTTCTGGATTAGGAACAGGAACACCCTGGTGTTCTGGATTAGGAACAGGAACACCCTGATGTTCTGGATTAGGAACAGGAACACCCTGATGTTCTGGATTAGGAACAGGAACACCCTGATGTTCTGGATTAGGAACAGGAACACCCTGGTGTTCTGGATTAGGAACAGGAACACCCTGATGTTCTGGATTAGGAACAGGAACACCCTGGTGTTCTGGATTAGGAACAGGAACACCCTGATGTTCTGGATTAGGAACAGGAACACCCTGATGTTCTGGATTAGGAACAGGAACACCCTGGTGTTCTGGATTAGGAACAGGAACACCCTGATGTTCTGGATTAGGAACAGGAACACCCTGGTGTTCTGGATTAGGAACAGGAACACCCTGATGTTCTGGATTAGGAACAGGAACACCCTGGTGTTCTGGATTAGGAACAGGAACACCCTGATGTTCTGGATTAGGAACAGGAACACCCTGATGTTCTGGATTAGGAACAGGAACACCCTGGTGTTCTGGATTAGGAACAGGAACACCCTGATGTTCTGGATTAGGAACAGGAACACCCTGGTGTTCTGGATTAGGAACAGGAAAACCCTGATGTTCTGGATTAGGAACAGGAACACCCTGGTGTTCTGGATTAGGAACAGGAACACCCTGGTGTTCTGGATTAGGAACAGGAACACCCTGATGTTCTGGATTAGGAACAGGAACACCCTGGTGTTCTGGATTAGGAACAGGAAAACCCTGATGTTCTGGATTAGGAACAGGAACACCCTGGTGTTCTGGATTAGGAACAGGAACACCCTGATGTTCTGGATTAGGAACAGGAACACCCTGATGTTCTGGATTAGGAACAGGAACACCCTGGTGTTCTGGATTAGGAACAGGAACACCCTGATGTTCTGGATTAGGAACAGGAACACCCTGATGTTCTGGATTAGGAACAGGAACACCCTGGTGTTCTGGATTAGGAACAGGAACACCCTGGTGTTCTGGATTAGGAACAGGAGGTGGGATCGTGCTGAAATGCAGTTAAACTGGACCATAACAAGGAGAAGGTGTGTTTATTCTAGACTCAGAGAGATGGTGTGTTTAAACTGTAAATTGTTTATTTACTAAATTGTACTCAACTGTTATTGAACTGTCTAATGAGAAAGAACCAGAATGGATTTAGATTAAAACTTTGAAGGACAGATCAGAGGTAAACTAACTAATGTCCTCAACATTTCTCCTCCTGTCTTGTCTATTCTACATTTATTTGACTAAACTAATTCCCTTTTCTCATCCATACGCCCACCGTTTGGTTTAAAACGAAAGCTTTTTTTTGGATAAATATTTTACATCGTTAATCAATAATAAAAAAACAATATTACAATGTACAATATGTCTGTTCGATAAAAACAAAAAGATAATGATATGTTGAGAACGATCACAGAAAGTGGAATTTCAAAAATCCACGATTAGAAATGTTCCTGTTTTTGCGTAAAAAGCTAATTTTCAAGATCAACAGCTCATTACAATTTTCATCTGTCCTAAATCGCTGTTATTTCCCCCCAGAACCGATTCCCACGCTGCCGTGACGTCACTCAGATCCACCGTCAACACGCAGGACAAGATAAGTGGGTCTGATTTGATTTCACGACCTCCGTTCATCTTCCTCCACACAAGAACCAACCCCATTAATCATAAACGATGACTTCTGCGCATCACCGGTGTCAATAATAACACATAATAATAATAATAATAATAATAACGGCAATAAATAACTTAACGTGTTTATGTTCATTCTGTATTTAGGTTGGTTTAGATTACATAAATTCAACCGCTTGTACTTACGTTAAATAAGATAATATACTAAGAATGTAATTAAAGAGACTATCCAGCCCACTAGTGTCTATCTAATCTAAGCATCTACACTGACAGTTGGAAAAGCTGCAACCTGTCTGTCTGTCTGTCTGTCTGTCTGTCTGCAGACATAAGATGACCACCTGTCTGTCTGTCTGTCTGCAGACATAAGATGACCACCTGTCTGTCTGTCTGTCTGAGGCCAGATTGTTCCCGCTGCAGGCTGCAGTCTGCAGCCACAGTTCAAGCTTACAGGATAACCCTGTAGTGATAACTCACATGACCAGCAAATATTGAATATTGAAAATATGATATGACTGGTATCATAATCATTAGACTGACTGTAGAAATATGTAGGAGGAATGTAGGACAGCGCCGCCCTGCTGGCAGGAAGGTGTGGTCAGAGCAGCCTTCCTGGACCAATCACAGACGCCAGAACCACATGATCCTGGGTGTGATCTTAAGGATGACAGAGGCGTTGTGGTGGGGCAGAGGTGTCGAACCGTGTGCCATCAAGGATGAAGCACTACTCCAGCTAATTTCACTAAACTCGTTAGTGAAAACCTGCACCCTCTTGGCCACTCGACGGCACACGGTTCGACACCGCCGGGATTGAGGGCTTGTCGTCAGCGTGTTTCTATAGAAAAGTCGCGCCAATGTAACGATGAGATTCCGGAATGGAATATCAGAATAAGAGTCAGAATGGGTTCTGATTGTGATCTTCCTGCAGCCCTAAGTGTCGTCAGGTAGAATGTATAAATGCTGACTCAGCTCCTCTGAGATGAGTTAAAACAGGAGTTTACACTGAGCTGCTATGAGGTGTGGCAGCCATATTGTTTCTGCATTAAAACAGGATACAGCATGGGGAGTCTAGCAGACGCTCCGCTGATATAAAGGATGTTTCCGCACCGCAGTCTGGTCTGGAGGTTCCTCACAGATCTATGCTCCTATGATAGTGTAGGGAACCCTCAAGTCAGGTGGAACCCCAGTCTAAATAGTCCTGGTTCTCCTCTGTTCCAGAAGAGGAACCTTGCTTTTGTTTGTGTGTGTGTATGTACGTGTGTGTGTGTCTCTCCTTCACCTGTCATTCAGTGCTGTTAGGCTGCAGGAGGGCAGGGGGGTTGTGTTTCAGTGTGTGTGTGTGTGTGTGTGTGTCACTCCGTGTTGTTCAGGGTATAGGGTGGCGGGGGGCCGAGGCTGTTCTCTGAGGTGGGCGTGGGGGGTCCCTGGGGGTCCGGAGGACGGTGTGGGGGAGGCGGGGGGCTCTTCTGAATCCGAGTTCTCTAGCGAGAGGTCGTCAACCAACGCTCGCCGTCCTGAACGCATCGCCAAGGGCAACGGAGCACGCCTGGATCGAGAGACAGAGAGAGGGGGGGGGGAGGGAGGGAGAGAGAGAGAGGGGGAGTGGGAGGGAGGGAGATAGAGAGGGGGAGAGGGAGGGAGGGAGGGAGATAGAGAGGGGGAGGGAGGGAGATAGAGAGGGGGAGAGGGAGGGAGGGAGAGAGAGAGAGGGGGAGTGGGAGGGAGGGAGATAGAGAGGGGGAGAGGGAGGGAGGGAGGGAGATAGAGAGGGGGGAGGGAGGGAGATAGAGAGGGGGAGAGGGAGGGAGGGAGATAGAGAGGGGGGAGAGGGAGGGAGGGAGATAGAGAGGGGGGAGGGAGGGAGATAGAGAGGGGGGAGAGGGAGGGAGGGAGATAGAGAGGGGGGGAGGGAGGGAGATAGAGAGGGGGAAGGGAGGGAGATAGAGAGGGGGAGAGGGAGGGATGAAGCGAGGATGGAGAGAGGGAAAGGAAGTGAGAGAGAATCTCATGTCAATATTTCCATCTCTGTTCTGGCAGGGTAACACTGTCTAGCAGGAGTTTTCAAATCAACAGTTTCCTTACAGAGTAAACTAAGAGTGATCACAGGAATCACACTTGCTAAAGTCCAGATTTGAACAGAGTTCTCTTGCTGACGGCGTGACTGAGATGGAGACAGTTGGACATAAAGACACACAGAGACAGACATGGTGACCTACTTGTCTGTCTTCCATTCGGGGATGCTGAAGAGGACGTGTGGACAGACAGATGGACAGTGTGTGAGGGTTAGATGAGGCACGGACCAATGACAGAACAGAAAAACAAAACAAAAAACACACATAGTAACGCAAAGTCCAAACACGACTGGGATTCTAATGAACCCCACGGAACATGTCAACACTCTGAATGGTAATATCCCTCCCTCCCTCCCTCCCTCCCCTCCCCCTTCTCTCCCTCTCTCTCTCTCTCTCCCTCTCTCTCTCTCCTCCCCCCTCCCCCTCTCCCCTCCCCCCCCCCCCTCCCCCACAGGTAGAGAGCAGCAGTGTACCTCAGCTGGCTGCGTAGAGCAGTGATCTCCCTCGTCATGCTCTGGCTGCTGTCTGTCATCTCCTCCAGCTCCCTCTGTAACTTCCTCCTCTGGGCGTTAGAGCGAGAGTTCTCCTCCTCCACCTCCTCCAGCTGCCTCTTCAGCTGCCGCAGACGACCCAGGACTTGTCCAGCTGGCCGGGAGGAGAGGGGGGACACCAGGGGGGTGGAGGGGGGAAGGATGAGAGTGAGGGGAGGGAGGGTGGGTGGGGGTGAGGGACAGCAGGGAAAATATGGAAAGAGACAGGTCGATTAAGATCATACTTGTGAGGTCATACCTGCTCTCTGTACTGTGAGGTCACACCTGTACTGTGAGGTCATACCTGCTCTCTGTACTGTGAGGTCATACCTGTACTGTGAGGTCATACCTGCTCTCTGTACTGTGAGGTCACACCTGTACTGTGAGGTCACACCTGTACTGTGAGGTCATACCTGTACTGTGAGGTCACACCTGTACTGTGAGGTCACACCTATACTGTGAGGTCATACCTGCTCTCTGTACTGTGAGGTCACACCTGTACTGTGAGGTCACACCTGTACTGTGAGGTCACACCTGTACTTTGAGGTCACACCTGTACTGTGAGGTCACACCTGTACTGTGAGTCATACCTGCTCTCTGTACTGTGAGGTCACACCTGTACTGTGAGGTCACACCTGTACTGTGAGGTCATACCTGTACTGTGAGGTCACACCTGTACTGTGAGGTCACACCTGTACTGTGAGGTCATACCTGTACTGTGAGGTCACACCTGTACTGTGAGGTCACACCTGTACTGTGAGGTCCACACCTGTACTGTGAGGTCACACCTGTACTGTGAGGTCACACCTGTACTGTGAGGTCACACCTGTACTGTGAGGTCATACCTGCTCTCTGTACTGTGAGGTCACACCTGTACTGTGAGGTCACACCTGTACTGTGAGGTCACACCTGTACTGTGAGGTCACACCTGTACTGTGAGGTCACACCTGTACTGTGAGGTCACACCTGTACTGTGAGGTCATACCTGCTCTCTGTACTGGTCAGCATGTCTCCTCTCATCGTCCGCCTGCATCATCACCTCCTTCAGCTTCTTCTCAGTCTTACGCACCAGCTTGTTGGCTATGGCTCTCTCCCTGCACACACACACACACACACACACACACACACACACACACACACACACACACACACACACACACACACACAGTGAGACACTGAAGAAGAGAGGAGGAGGAGGGAAGAGCTGCACGTGAGTGTGTGTGGTGTGTGTGTGTGTCTCTCACTGTCTCTCCTGTTCCAGCTGTTCCTCCATGGAGTCTATCTTGGCCTCCAGGGCGGCGACACTGAGCCTGTGTTTCCCCCTCACAGCTCCCTCCATCTCCCCCAGACGAGACTTCAGCTCCTTGTTCTGTCTCTCCAGCTGCTCCCGGAGCCCCTCGGCCTTCTGGGTAAGAGTCCTCTCACCCTGCAGCTGGACTGTCATGGTCTCTACCTGCAGAGCGGAGCACTTTCAGTGTGTGTACCTGCAGTGTGTGTGTGTGTGTGTGTGTGTGTGTACCTGCAGAGTGTGTGTGTGTGTGTGTACCTGCAGTGTGTGTGTGTACCAGCAGTGTGTGTGTACCTGCAGTGTGTCTGTGTACCTGCAGTGTGTGTGTGTGTGTGTACCTGCAGTGTGTGTGTGTGTACTTGCAGTGTGTGTCTGTACCTGCAGTGTGTGTGTGTGTGTGTGTGTGTGTGTACCTGCAGAGTGCTCTTCCTGTGCCTCTCAGCGATGAGCTCAGCGTTCCCCTGCTCCTCCTCCAGCTCCTCCTCCAGCTGGGTGATCCGGGCCTCCAGACGCCTCTTCTCCTCAGCCAGGGCCGTCCTGGAAACACAACACCATATTGGCATGGCCGGGAATCCAACCAGCAACCTTCTGACCACTAACCCGACACCCTAACCACTCAGCCACCTGACTCAATCAGAATCCCACCCTGTGCCTGTTGTGTTAGTGGTGTGAATACTGACTTTCCAGTGGAGTTGTTGACCATCTCGTCGGCCATCTCATCTCTCTCCTGCTGAGCTTGCCTGCGAAGGCGTTCTGACACAGAGAGCTCCTGTAAAGAGAGCAGAGAGAACACAGCTGTGAGGTAACAGAGACACAGGGTAACAGAGACACAGGGTAACAGAGACACAGGGTAACAGAGACACAGGGTAACAGAGACACAGGGTAACAGAGACACAGGGTAACAGAGACACAGGGTTACAGAGACACAGGGTAACAGAGATACAGGGAAACAGAGACACAGGGTAACAGAGGACACAGGGTAACAGAGACACAGGGTAACAGAGACACAGGGTAACAGAGACACAGGGTAACAGAGACACAGGGTAACAGACACACAGGGTAACAGAGACACAGGGTAACAGAGACACAGGGTAACAGAGACACAGGGTAACAGAGACACAGGGTAACAGAGACACAGGGTAACAGAGACACAGGGTTGTCGCAGCTCCTATATACAGCAACACACACACACAGACACAGACACACACACACACAGACACACACACAGACACACACACGGACACACACACACACACACAGACACGAACACACACACATTGACACACACACACACACACAAACACACACACACACACACACACTGACACGAACACACAAACACACACACACACACACACCTCTGTGAGTTGCAGCAGTTCAGCCTCCAGCGTCTGCAGGCGTTTCTCGCTGTCTTTTGATTGGGCGACGACTTCATCTCGAGACAGTTTGGTCTCATCCAGCTCCCGCACCAGTTCCTTAACCTGAGCCTGAGAGACACAGAGAGCCAGGGTTCTTATCCTCCTGACCAGAAACTAATCACTAAACTAACCCAGAAGTTTCTCTCTCTTTACCTGCATTCGACGCAGCTGCCTAAGCCCCTCCTCCCTGCCGCGATTGGCTGTCTCCACGTGAAATATGGAAGAGAGAAGCAGCATGCATTATTAAAGAGGT
>CM059294.1:15575000-15585000 GCA_030340665.1 Neosalanx taihuensis
CCTGATCAGTTACCCAGAGACCAGACACCTCCCTCACACACACACGTCTGTGTGGTGTGTGTGTGTGTGTGTGTGTGTGGTGTGTGTGTGTGTGTGTGTGTGTGTGTGTGGTGTGTGTGTGTGTGTGTGTGTTGTGGTGTGTGTGTGTGTGTGTGGTGTGGTGTGTGTGTGTGTGTGTGTGTGTGTGTGGTGTGTGTGTGTGTGTGTGTGTGTGTGTGTGTGTGGTGTGTGTGTGTGTGGTGTGTGTGTGTGTGTGTGCTCACATAGATCAGTCCAGAGTAGTATCTCTCCCGCAGGTTATGGAGGACGGAGGCCTCGTTGAGGCAGGTGAGGTCGGCCATGTCCTCCACCTTGCTGAAGCGTGGGGGGTTCATCCTCTGGACCTCCTCCCTGGACAGGGTGAGCCGGGTGTGGGTGTCTGTCAGCTCCACCTCCACCTCATCCCCACACTCCTCCCGGATGCTGGCCGACTGGAACACACACACAGGGACACCGGTCAGATCAGCTCCCAGCACAGGGGGGGGCTTCAGAAGTGTTTATTGCACGTTGTGTATGGAGTCTGAAGTCCAGACTGAGCCACCATGGGACACACACACACAAACAAACACACACACACACGACAGAGGGATATATAAACTGTGTTTCAGGGAAGGAGGGAGGGAGGGGAAAGACTACGAGATGGACAGAGATCCAGGAGATGTTTGCAGACTGAGGGAGAGAGGGAGGTAGGGAGAACGAAAGGAAGGAATGAAAGAGGGAGGAAGGGAAGGAGAAGGAGAAGAGGAGGAAGGAAGGAAGATAGATGAAGGAGGGAGGGAGGGAGGGAGGGAGGGAGGGAGGGAGGGAGGGAGGGAGGGAGGGAGGGAGGGAGGGAGGGAGGGAGGGAGGATAGATAGATGAAGGAGGGAGGGAGGGAGGATAGAGAGATGAAGGAGGGAGGGAGGGAGGATAGAGAGATGAGGGAGGGAGGGAGGATAGAGAGATGAGGGAGGGAGGGAGGGAGGATAGAGAGATGAAGGAGGGAGGGAGGGAGGGAGGGAGGGAGGGAGGGAGGGAGGGAGGGAGGGAGGGAGGGAGGGAGGGAGGGAGGGAGGGAGGGAGGGAGGGAGGATAGAGAGATGAAGGAGGGAGGGAGGGAGGATAGAGAGATGAAGGAGGGAGGATAGAGAGATGAAGGAGGGAGGGAGGGAGGATAGAGAGATGAAGGAGGGAGGGAGGGAGGATAGAGAGATGAGGGAGGGAGGATAGAGAGATGAAGGAGGGAGGGAGGGAGGATAGAGAGATGAGGGAGGGAGGATAGAGAGATGAAGGAGGGAGGGAGGGAGGATAGAGAGATGAGGGAGGGAGGATAGAGAGATGAAGGAGGGAGGGAGGTCACAGGAGCAGTTCAGTCAGACATGAGAATGAAAACAGGAAGTGCTGAACTGAGAGCATGACAAGGTCATAGGTCGCTGTTCTGCTGCACACTTACACACTCTGTGTTTCTGTGTGTGTGTGTGCGAGGGTGTGTATACTTGAGCGTGTGTGTGTGTGTGTGAGGGCCACATTCTCAGATCATGGGTTTGAAAGGAAGTCCGTGTCTGTGACTCTTTAACATGAGGAAGCTGAAAGAGAGGATTGTTCTATTCATGTAGCTCCACATCTGAAGGAGCAGGAACACAGACAGAACCGCAGCAGAACACTGGCTCACTGAAGGAGAAGGTTCTAGAACTTGATGAGAACCTTCAGCACGGCTCAGGAGATCAGATCGTCGGGGTTTGAAGGAAGGTGCAGAATAAACAGGCCTGTAAGGATTTAGATTTTGACAGCTCATCTGAAAACCGGCTCCCCCTCCCTCTCACCCCTCCTTCCCCCACTCTGCCATTCCTCAACACACCTACATGACACACCCAGCATTCACACACACACACACCCAGCATACACACACACACACACACACACACACACACACCCAGCATACACACACACACACACACACACCCAGCATACACACACACACACACACACACCCAGCATACACACACACACACACACACACCCAGCATACACACACACACACCCAGCATACACACACACACACCCAGCATACACACACACACACACACCAGCATTCACACACACCACACACTACACACACCCAGAATACACACACACACCTGGAGCCAGTCACTCACTAGTTCAACATAACTACCTCCCATTACTGGCACAAACACTGGACGCTTGTGCGTCTCGCCCATTCTACTATCAGCAGACAAAGGGAGAGCCACGCCCACAAGTCAAGGCCCCGCCCCCCCAGGTCCTCACCTCGAAGCCGTGCTTCTCTGATGGGACCCGACACACCAGCCTCTTAGCTGCCCAATCAGCTTGGCTGGAGGCGGAGAACACGTGGCCGGTGGGAGGGGGCAGCGGAGGGAGATCCTGGCCCCGCCCCTGATGACAGGAAGCGGGGTGACATCGTTGGCTCCGCCCCCTGATGACCTGGTCATGGTGCTGCTGGCACTGGAGAGAGGAGCAGAGGGAGGAGGAGGAGCAGAGGGAGGGGGAGGAGGAGAGGGAGGGGGAGGAGGAGAGGTGGGGGAGGAGGAGAGGGAGGGGGAGGAGGAGAGGGTGGGGGAGGAGGAGAGGGAGACAGGGTTACACATCTTCTAGAATCAACTGTCCCGCACGTGTGTGTGTGTGTTTGTGAGTAAGTGTGTGTGTCAGTTTAAGACAGTAATACAGCTATCTCCCCTGACAAGATGATAGAGATGACAGTGATTATGGGGATGATGATAGTGTTGATGGTGATGATAGTGTTGATGGTAATGATAGTGTTGATGGTGATGATAGTGTTGATGGTGATGATAGTGTTGAGGGTGATGATAGTGTTGATGATAATGATGGTGATGATAGTGTTGGTAATGATGATAATGATAATGTAATAGAGCTACTAAGCTATTGTCTGAAACTGACAATGATTTGATCCTGCTTCAACACACACACACACACACACACACACACACACAGACACAGACACAGTCACACACAGACACACACAGCCCAGATCCAGCCAGAGATGGCCTAATTGAGGAACATAGCGAATCCAGAAGACTGAGAGAGAGACAAACTGAAGGGGTGGAGGGGGGGGGAGAGGGAGAGGAGAGAGAGAGAGAGAGGAGGAGAGAGAGAGAGAGGGGGGGGGGATGTGTATCAACTGACTGAGTAAACTGACATGACAGTCAAGGCTAAGAGCGTGAGGGGAGGGAAGGATGGAGAGAGAGAGAGAGAGAGAGAGAGAGAGAGGAGAAGGAGAGAGAGAGAGAGAGAGAGAGAGAGAGAGAGAGAGAGAGAGAGAGAGAGAGAGAGAGAGAGAGAGAGAGAGAGAGAGAGAGAGAGAGAGAGAGAGGTGGGGTGGTAAAGAGAAAAACAGGGAAGAGCCAAAGATGAAAAAAGAGAGGTTGGCATAACAAAATAGTGATCCTTTAAAAAGCAGAGGACTCAGTGACCGAAAGATGAGGTTTGGAAACGTATCAGTCAGCTGAAGTCATGTTGCTTTAGTTCAGTGTCAACACTGTCACTATATACACATCCCAGAGCAGTGTGGAGGTCTATAGACTTCCCTACACACATCCCAGAGCAGTGTGGAGGTCTATAGACTTCCCTACACACATCCCAGAGCAGTGTGGAGGTCTATAGACTTCCCTACACACTTCACAGAGCAGTGTGGAGGTCTATAGACTTCCCTACACACACTTCACAGAGCAGTGTGGAGGTCTATAGACTTCCCTACACACATCCCAGAGCAGTGTGGAGGTCTATAGACTTCCCTACACACACTTCACAGAGCAGTGTGGAGGTCTATAAGACTTCCCTACACACATCCCAGAGCAGTGTGGAGGTCTATAGACTTCCCTACACACACTTCACAGAGCAGTGTGGAGGTCTATAGACTTCCCTACACACATCCCAGAGCAGTGTGGAGGTCTATAGACTTCCCTACACACACTTCACAGAGCAGTGTGGAGGTCTATAGACTTCCCTACACACACTTCACAGAGCAGTGTGGAGGTCTATAGACTTCCCTACACACACTTCACAGAGCAGGGTGGAGGTCTATAGACAAACATTTTACCCTCAGAACAGACATATCTTCTCCTGTCCTATAGTTACAGTCTGTTTAAACAGTTAAAGTCTGCATGGCTGGTATGTGGCCTAGCCAGCTTCTCTCCATTCCTACAGTCAGACCGTGCCCCCCCCCCCCCCCCCCTCCTGTCGCCCGAGGGAGGCAGCGGTGACTTGAGTCGTCGTCAACACAGACCTGCTCCTCAGACAGTCACAGTATAACCTCATCATTACAGTCAGTTACCTGGTTCCATTACTGTATAACCTCATCATTCTTCTCCATTAGAAGGTGGATTCTGTTTCTGATTCTGATCTAAGATCAGCCTCTGCTCACTTTTTTTTACAATTCCTGCCTCGTTTATTTCTGGCACCAAATGACCAATAAAGGTTTATCGAAAGGGGGACAATAGGTCAAAATAGCAGATGTCGTTTCAAAGTGAACCGTGTAGAGAAGGGGGGGGGGGGGGGGGTCTTCCGGTGTTGTTACTGTCAGACTGAACAGTGTCAGTGTCTCTCTGCCTGTTTACCATCAGAAGGCTGTTTACAGCGGACAGGTCAATGCATCTGGGGCTCGCGGGGCTCAGAGTGACCACAGCAGCACGAGACGTGAGATGCTCTGCTGATCGCCATGGCAACAGCACACAGCGCGTGACAATGGCAAAGACAATGCGGCGGAGTTAGAGCGGAGGTCATTTGGGTGGTGTGTGTGTGGGTGTGTGGGGGGTGTGAGTGTGTGTATGCGAGAGGGTGTGTGTGGGGAGTGCGTGCGAGTGCGTGCGTGCGCGTGGCAGGCAGATAAAAGGGACTCAGAACGCCCTTTTCTTTGGTTTTTGAGAAGACAAGTTAGAAATGGTGACACTTCACTATAAACCTGTTCAACAAGGAGAACCGTTCATCCTCCAGATCTGTTCGTCCAAAGTTATTCGTGGTTAACCTGCAGTGCATCTCTGCGTTAACGCTGACAAAGGCACGTTACCACACCTCGGCCATGAGGAGGGAATAAGGCTGCATGTTACAGGAGGATATGAGTCAATGGACCCGAGGAAAATACAACTTTACCAGGGCCAAGGGAGTTACTGTCAAATGATGCATGTGTCAAAGATATTTTTCATCATATTGTCCCATCCCAAATGGCTTAATAACAAAATACTGTTCATGTTAATGACTAACCCAGATGCAATTGACTGAATTATAAGACAATTGCTAGGTTAGCTGTGGGCTGATAATTATTACTAATAAAAATGTTAAATGCTAACTGTCTTTTAATGGTTCTTCCAGACGTCTTTATGCTGTTGAAGGCCTGCTTGCTTCCTAACCAGAGAGCCGGAGCGCCGCTGGGTCTCTACCCGCTGTTCTGGTGTCATTTTCGGCGTCCTGCCACCCGCATTTAGACCAACCTAGCGGTGCTACAAGCAACCAGCCAATCCTCCAGAAATATGATCCGACCTTTCAATATATATTCACTACCTAAGACTGCATTAGAGGAAGGGTAGGAACTGAATAACTCACCTTCAAAAGAAATATTTCTCCCGAGAAATTGGATAAGGAGGGAAGGAGAAGGGTTATAAGGCGTTTATTCTCTCTCTTTTTTTTTTCTTCTTGACTGATATGAAGGTGTTTCAGGCTACCGCAAATGCGGCTTTTCTCACTCCGCCGTCCTCCTCAGTAGAAGCCGCACATTCTCATTCTAACTGAGAATAAAACAGACATGAAGGGAAAAAAAGCCTCTTCGGCTTCAGCACAGTAACACGCTTCCGGTCTCTACAACCAATCAAAAGCAAAACCTCGTTTTGGTCACGCCCTTGAAATGTTGACGTCCAATGAGAATTAAGAACAGCATTCTAAACCCGCCCTTTCAATGAAACCAATTCGTCCCGCCCCTTAACTGGCAGATAAACTTCCAGGCGGCCAATTAGATTGAAAGGAACACAATAGTCACAAAGCTTAACCAATAGAAAGCAAGAGTGGGCTGGACCAAATTATCGAAAAGCACAAACATCCAATGGAGGTAGAGTAGCAGGTGCTCGTGCATAATTCTCCCCGGTGAGGTAGCGAGCTTTATACGCCCTTTGTTGATGACAGCATCGCTTGGTGTCTGTCACTTGAAGTATCCGCTAGACACAGATCTAGGATCAGTCTTAAAAAGCTGTTTGAGCTGAGAAGAGCGTTAATAACTGACCTGGAAGCTGTGCGCACGGGCTCTCTGTGAGCGAGCTGAAAAGCCGGCACGCGCCCCCAGATTCTACACTAGGAGCTCGTGTCTCCAGGACGTCTTAAAGATCCTGTGTTGCTATCTGGTTTAATCAGACATACCAGAGGTTACATGCATGTTGTAGCTTGGCCTGTGTTAAATGAAATGAAATGTTAATATGTTACAGATGTAAAAATTTAAAAACAAACAAAAAACACAGAAAATAATCCACCACTGATAGCAATTATTGTGTTTTATTTCTTCAAAACCTTCATTTAGTTTTCTTTTGATCCATTCTCTGCCCAAAACAGTTCACATTGTAGCGACACAGAAGGGAGGGGGGGGAGGGGAGGAACAAAATCCGAAGAAAAATGTCACCAAAGAACCGAAGTGTGTCGTTTGAGAAAATAACTTTATATATTTTTAATGTTGTACACATTCAGAAATCTAACAAAGCATAGGCCTACAAAGGATAGTCAAGTTAATAATATTCATATATTTTTCTTGTGTGGTGCGTTAAAAAAGATAACACAGAGAGGGGACAGGGTTCAAGTTACATTCCGTGGATGTGGAGCAGAGAGGCCGAGAGACTGAGGCCGAGGGCCCGGGTATATGGAGCAGAGAGGCCGAGAGACTGAGGCCGAGGGCCCGGGTATATGGAGCAGAGAGGCCGAGGGCCCAGGTATATGGAGCAGAGAGGCCGAGGGCCCGGGTATATGGAGCAGAGAGGCCGGGGGCCCGGGTATATGGAGCAGAGAGGCCGGGGGCCCGGGTATATGGAGCAGAGAGGCCGAGGGCCCGGGTATATGGAGCAGAGAGGCGGGGGCCCGGGTATATGGAGCAGAGAGGCCGGGGGCCCGGGTATATGGAGCAGAGAGGCTTGGGGACTGAGGCTGAGGGCCCGGGTATATGGAGCAGAGAGGCTTGGGGACTGAGGCCGAGGGCCCAGGTATATGGAGCAGAGAGGCCGGGGGACTGAGGCTGAGGACCAGGGTAAAAATAGAACACGGCCGACGGAACTCAAGAGGCATGATAAGGAAAGACACAAACGTTGAACAAATCATCGTTAATAACTGTATAAATAACACCTTATCCCATTCATCAAAGCACAGAAATAGCAGCTTTTATAAAGTTGATCTACTATACGGTTTTGACGGAGTTGTGAAAAAGTAGTAGCCTATAATTTAAAATCTATACATGTGAGGTTCAAAAATATTCCTTTTTTTTTGCAGACAACAATCTGTGATATTTCTCTCAATGTGTCTTTTTAACACCATAATACTTCTGTGCAAAAATACAATACAGAGATCGGAAGTTTCCAGCATCTGTGCTGATTGGTGCAGCACGTGATGTCGTCCTATCAGAGACTGCAGAGCACGTGCACTTCATCACCCATCTCAACAGTACTTTATAACATTATAACACTGCTATCACCTAGTTTCCTCTGGAAAGTATATTTCGCAAGTGCTGTGTTTGTACAGAAGAGGAATAAAATATACAATATATAGAACAAGATGAATCTATAATAACAGAAAACTGCCCAAAGAAAATATACTTGGTGCTAAATTGAGCTAAATGAGCAATGTATAAGTTATATGACACCAGAGCAACATAAAGTGAAAACTCAACTGTTATTGTGCTGTTTTACACCTGTGGAAAACCCACAGCACACAATATACCATATAAATGGTGAACAAGTGTTTGAAAATAAGAAAGAAAAATCAAACATGCACGTTGTCTTTCAAGGCACCACCCCAGTGTTCAAAACTGGCCTCAAACACGAGTGAGTCAGACACCAACCAAAAAACCAGCCAATCAAACACAAGTGAGACAGACACCGAAGAATAAACGTCCAATCAAACACAAGCGAGACAGACGCCAACCAAAAACCAGCCAATCAAACACGAGTGAGACGGATACCAACCAAAAACCGACCAATCAAACACGAGTGATTCTATCCTACGAGGAAGACATTCTGCCTCCTAGTTTCAGCAGCTGTGCAGGATCCAGTCTTAGGTCCCGCTGTCTGAACTGAGGACGACAGACCTTTGACCTCTGAGGCCCCAGAGAGACTCGACAGAGAGACGTTATCAGGAAGGACCAGCTTGTTTACACCTACAGAGTGTTCCAGATCATAATCACACCTTCCAGTACAGACGTGTCAGACATGGCCACAACTCATCTTTACCCACCTGGATACAAAACCAGTTAGGCAAATGTTAACAGTTGACATTATAGATAACTCAAGGGGAAATACTTTAAATACCGAACTGCATTAACATCGCCATCCAATCATCATCATCCGATACATGACAGCGATGTCATAATGACAGTGTCATCATGACATTGATGTCATAATAACAGTGATGTCATCATGACAGTGACGTCATAATGCCAGCGATGTCGTAATGCCAGCGATGTCGTAATGCCAGCGATGTCATAATGACAGTGATGTCATGATCACAGTACACTCAAAACCACAATCAATGTCTGTGCTGACGCTGCACGCTATCGAAAACAAACATGTTTGATTTACACATGAAAATAAAATACAATGAATAATAATAGAACATGGAATACAGTTACAAAGTCAAAGAAACGGCTTAAATCGCTGCTTATTCGAGCTGTTTCTTCAGGATTTTTACACCATATTGGCTCGTACAGAGTTGACCAGAGTTGACCAGCCCTCCCCTGCTTCAGTCCTAATGGAAACATTTGACCTACCAGGAACTGTTCACTGTCATCACTGGCTCCATGTCAGTAGCATGTTGGAGCCAGCAGAGGGCAGTATCAGGTCTCCTGTCAGCTACATGCAGGTGATGGGAGGCCCAGGTCCCAGACTAACAGACTTTAGAAGGATTTGGAAAGACCGCCAGGCCCAATCAGACAACTGTGTCAGAGTGTTCGTCCATCTTCCTCTGCAGACCCTCATCTTCACTGACTCAACACATAATGACCCACCTCATATACGTCTTAGTAACAAGAACTATCTTTCTAAATGAGTCTAAACTATTCTTTATCTTACCTGAGCTGCTCTATGGTAGAACTTACCTGACTCGATTCCACCTCGCTCTCTACCTGTCAGCCTTTCTATCTCTGTTTCTCGTTCTCCCCTCTCAATCTCTGTCCCTGCATGCCTGTCTATCTGTCTGCCTGTCTACCTGCCTGTCTGTCTGCCTATCTGCCTGTCTGTCGCCTGTCTATCTGCCTGTCTATCTGCCTGTCTGTCTGCCTATCTGCCTGTCTGTCTGCCTGTCTGTCTGTCTAACTGCCTATTCTGCCTGTCTGTCTGTCTATCTGCCTGTCTGTCTGTCTGCCTGTCTGTCTTACTCTGAACCCCAGGTTCCCCTCCGGCCAGGTATCCCACTCCTCTCAGCACCAGATCAGTTGGTGTGGGGGTGTTCTGGATGGGAGCGTTGTGGCAGAGGGGAGCCCAGTTCGGGGTCCTGGTCTGGGGAGATGAGCTGCAGAGCCACCCTCGTTCTCGTAGCAGAAAGACGAGCGCGAGCTCCGGACGTACTTTCTGCTCAGCCAGCTCCTTGGCGCTTGCATGAGGGCGTGTCGGGAATCTCATAGGTTTTGTGGAAGAACGAGTAGTCCACCTAGAGAGAGAGAGAGACAAAGAGAGGGAGAGAGAGAGAAAGAGAGGGAGAGAGGGAGGGAGACAAATAGAGGGAGAAAGAGAGAGAGAGACAAATAGAGGGAGAA
>CM059294.1:15587500-15697500 GCA_030340665.1 Neosalanx taihuensis
TCCATCTTACTCCCTCCATCCCTCTCTCTTTTTACTAAATGCTTTTACTTCCTAACACTCTATATTAAGGTCCACGCTCCAGTGTGTGTGTGTGTGTGTGTGTGTGTGTGTGTGTCGTCCCACCCACCTTCAGTAGCTGTGCTCGGACATGAGCTTCTACCAGGTGGCTCTTCCGCAGGTTTCCGACCCTCCACATGATGCAGAGCTTCCCATCCCTCAACGCCACCACGGCTGTGTTGGAGAACACCAGCGTCTCGTTGCGCTTCTTAGGCTTGGCGATCTTTGCCATGACCGCCCCGATGATGAAGGCGTCGATGATGCAGCCCACAATGCACTGCAAGACGACCGCCACCACCGCCAGGGGGCACTCCTCGGTGACGCTACGGTAACCGTAACCGATGGACGTCTGCGTTTCCAGGGAGAACAGAAAGGCGGCCATGAAGCTGTTGACCTGGAAGAAGCACGGTTCTTCCGCCTCGACCTCCCTGTCCGACACTCCTCCCCCAGGCCCCGGCCTCTCCTCCTGCCCCAGGAGAGGCTCCAGAGCCTGGGTGGAGGCGGACGGCGAGGTCCCCGTGAACGGAGGCGATGAGCCAGAAGGCGAATCCGAAGAGCAGCCAGGAGAGGAGGAAGGAGAGGGTGAAGATGACCAACATCCAGCGCCAGCGGATGTCCACGCAGGTGGTGAAGAGATCGCTGAGGTACCGCTGGCCCCTCTCACTCATGTTGACGAAAGCGACGTTGCAGCGCCCATCCTTGCCCACAAAGCGGTGACGGGGCCGGCGGCTGGAGCGACGGGCGCGGTGGCGGCTGGAGGAGGAAGGGGACGACAGCGAATCGCGATCCGAGGACGAACATCCTTCTCCCCTTCCTCCCGCGCCTCTACCGCTCCTCAGCCCCGAGCGCTCTCCTCCTCCTCCTCCTGCTCTCATCCCGCCCTCTCCTCCTCCTCTGCCCCCTCCAGACTCTCCCGCTCCGCTCTGCCTCCGCACACCTCGGCCGTTGCCCTGGAAGGGGAGTGCTTTTCCGTTACGGGTGAGGCTGGGGGAGGGGCTGGCCGGGCTAGCAGACCCCACCGGACTCCCCCCCATCCTGGCCGTGTCGGCAGCGCTCTGGGCCAGCTTCATGACTTCCTCCTCCTCCACCAGGCCATCCACCACCGCACTGAAGCGCCGCTTAACACGAGCAGCTCCCATGATGCACTAGTGGCAGCGTGTTCTACCGCTACACGGTAGTTTGGATTGTCTGTTCTCAGCTCCCTGGTTGAGAAGTGTAGGGTCTTCTAACTTCTAACCCTAAACTTTAGAGGAGGGCGTTTCTTTATTCAGAAATGTCCCGATTCCCTTTTTTTAAGGAAAAGGAAGAAAAGGTTTTCATCTCAAGAGTTGTGTGAAGATCCGTTGGACCAGAGTTCCGTTGGACCAGAGTTCCGTTGGACCAGAGTTCCGTTGGACCAGAGTTCCGTTGGACCAGAGTTCCGTACAGGCCAGAGTCCAACAGTCACCTTCTTGTCCTCAAGTCTCTGTTAGTCCCCCCAGTTCAAATGTTCTGGTAACCAATGTTAGTTACCTTACAATAATACGTTCATAATGGCAACTAACAGAAAAGTCCTGCTAGTAATATACTCACTGTAGACCCCTGTGGAGTGACGATGACCATCACACAACCAATTTCCAAGGAGTCAACAGCAGTGACCCCCAGATGGCGGCCATCTTGTGTTGGAGAGGGGGAGGGAGGTGGTTACTGAGCGGTCAGACCACACAGCGTGCAGGAAAACTTTTCTAAACCCTCCCTGAGGAACATGGAGGAGACTGCAGCCAGGTGGGAGAGGGAGAGGAGACACTGAACATCCTCCTTTTATTTCCTCCTTCCTTAACCAATCAAACGACACGGAGAACAGAGACAAAGGGAAAACGGAGGGGGTGGGTGGGAGGAGCTTCTACAGAATACTGCAGGGTCCCGAACGACACGGTCCCGGAGCAGACAGAGGACAACATGGTTCTACCGTGCAGAAAAGAACATGCTGTATCTTACATTCTATGATCTTCACATCTTCACACGTGACTGTAGGACGCCCAGGAGAAACAGCAACGCCCACCAACAGCTTCAAAACAGGGCTGTCCTAGCTGTCATCCCGACCTCGTCCGATCCCTCCGTCTGAAGCAAAAGTGTGTATAGAACAGCTTCCAGATGCTCGTTAGTCATGTATGGATACTGACTAGAGACACCTGGACGAGGAGGTCCTCGTTAAGTACCTGTCCTCGTTAAGTACCTGTCCTCGTTAAGTACCTGTACTCGTTAAGTACCTGTACTCGTCCTAGTTAAGTACCTGTCCTTGTCCTCGTTAAGTACCTGTCCTCGTTAAGTACCTGTCCTCGTTAACATAAAATCAACAGTCAGTTATCTCCTCTGGATGACCAATGGGACGCCACTTAGCAATCACTGACCAGAGCGACCAACAGTCAAACTAACATCTCCACAGGTTTGTGCTGCTCTGTCAGGTGATTGTTTATACGACTGGACCTCCTGACCCTAGGAGGGCGCGTGATTGGCTGACAGCTTGGCTGATTCACGGTCCATCCTGTCTCATGGTCGGATCACTGAGGCCTGGTTAGATGAACCAGGTTTGAACACTGCAGGGAGATGTGGGTGCAGGAGGAAGGGGCAAGTTCACTTGAAGAAGAGGAACGATTATTCAATGGGAACTGGTTCTCCACAGAGGACACTAGTTTAGGAATGTACCTGTATCTAAGAGTATAGTTCAATATAGTTAGAAACTAATAGAAAGAGAGGGAGGAGAGAGAGAAGGAGAGAGAAACAGGGTGTGTGAACCCTGGTGAACATCGTAGCTGCTTCTCCCATCAGATCTGTACTTTAGGGTTCGAAGGTCTAAGGTCATTCCAATCCTGAGAGATTGAGAACTTTGATCTTGCTGGTTTAAAGTTCTCTGTCTTCTGGTTTCAAGTTTGACATTCAGCAACTCTGCTTGACAGAAATCATACACAGTCAATTCCAGGGAGGCTATCAAAACACAAGAGGGAAACGTACATTTTTAAAATAAAAATCAGGAAATGTTCGGGGTTGTGACTGAACAGACGTGCAGGGAGGGGGGGGGGGCTGTATCTGCCTGGGGAAACTTTGGAGGGGTTGGAGGAAAACGGCTCATGCAGAATCCACTTGAGGAACACGAGGAGAGAGGAACTCCCCCCCAAAAAATATCCAAAAAGGTTTGAGCGAGGAGAAGTCCAAACCCAAAGGGGAGAAAAACCCAAAATGACACCTGGATACAGCTGGAGTGTTTACCTTGTCTTCATCCTCCCAGGTGTCCTGAAGGTTCTGACAGCAGGTGAGCCTGTGGTGGAGGGACAGAGGCCAGCCAGCCCCACACAGATGTCAAACCCCAGACCAGTCTGAGGAGGAAAACACCTGAGATCCACCTGAGATCCTACAGGAAGCTACCTGCCAGCTACCTGCCAGCCTCAGACCAGAGAGTCTGAGCAGGGGGTCAACACAGCTACGGCAGCAGAGAGGTCACAAACAGAACAGATCAGTCTATAACAAGTGGAAATGAGGAAAGAGGTCCTTCCTGAAGTCAGAGGTCATGTAGGGGTTCATGTCAGCTGGTCTGCAGGGCTGCCTCTCTCTGACAGCAGGGGTGGTGTGTGGGGGTAGGGGGGGGGTACGGCAGGGGAGATGCTGTTTGGTCTCTTCTTTACGGAACGTTTCTTTCTCCTCAGAATAATCCTACAGTTTGGTTCTTCACATGCTGCATCCTTGTTGACAAACTGGGATTGAAGTAGAAAAGTAGGATAAGTGAATTGTGGGGGAGGGACAGGGGGACAGAGAAAGACACAAATACGTCTGGAATTGTACATTTTTATTACATAAAACTGACACTATGCTGATATGTTAGTATCTCCAAACGAGAGGTAACTTAATTATCAAAAGATATATATATATATAAAATATGAATACCGATAAAAGACATACTTGCTATGTTGTGTCTCTTTGTCATGAAACAGTTCTTGAGGTATTTGATCAGTTAAGTCAAACATGTAGCTTTGGTCTTTGGTACACCCACTTCCTGTGGGCTCAGGGATTACCATGGAAACGTGTTGTCAGGAGCGTCAGACCTACAAAGACAACAGACAGGATGGAGACTTCAGAAATCCAGCACATGGGGGGGGGGTGAAGATGACGGGGTCAGTGGGGTCAGGTATAAACAGGGCACATGGATGAAGACAGCAGAGAGGTGGGTGAGGTGGTCAGAAGGGGGTCTTGGTCATAAGTAGAGATGTATAAGGAGCAGGGATTGGACGAGAGGGGTCAGGTGATCGGGCTTGGGAGATCAGGATTGGATAAAAGCACTCCAGCGTATTTTAAGACGGTGTGCTGACTTGGTATAGGGAACTGGGATGATTGACTGGGATTGGGATGATGAGGAGCGAAGGAATGTTGTGTAGATTACAGATGTGCTCGTGACTCCCGTAATCTTGTTCATGATTCTGCTAATCCACTAAAGTCTTTACATAAGAACCACCACAGACACAGAGCGAGGGGTACACACACACACACACACACACAAACACACATAAAGGACACAAATCATACCCAGTCTACACGCAGTGAGGTGCAATTTCCTGTTCCCTGTGAATCTCCCATCAGAGAGATTGTTGTACCTTACAAATATGTTTTAAGATCTGTATGGGTGGGATGGAGAGAGAGAAGAAAGAGAGAGAAAGAGAGAGAAAGAGAGAGAAAGACAGAGAGAAAGACAGAGAGAGAGAAAGACAGAGAGACAGAGAGAAAGACAGAGAGACAGAGAGAAAGACAGAGATAAAGACAGAGAGAGAGAAAGACAGAGAGAAAGACAGAGAGAAAGACAGAGAGAAAGACAGAGAGAAAGACAGAGAGAGAGACGGAGAGAGAGGAAGACAGAGAGAAAGACAGATAAAGACAGAGAGAGAGACAGAGAGAGAGAAAGACAGAGAAAGACAGAGAGAAAGACAGAGAGAAAGACAGAGAGAGAGAAAGACAGAGAGAAAGACAGAGAGAGAGACAGAGAGAAAGACATAGAGACAGAGAGAAAGACAGAGAGACGGAGAGAGAGGAAGACAGAGAGAAAGACAGAGATAAAGACAGAGAGAGAGACAGAGAGAGAGAAAGACAGAGAAAGACAGAGAGAAAGACAGAGAGAAAGACAGAGAGACAGAGAGAGAAAGACAGAGAGAAAGACATAGAGACAGAGAGAAAGACAGAGAGACGGAGAGAGAGGAAGACAGAGAAAGACAGAGAGAAAGACAGAGAGAAAGACAGAGAGACAGAGAGAGAGAAAGACAGAGAGAAAGACAGAGACAGAGAGAGAAAGACAGAGAGAAAGACAGAGAGACGGAGAGAGAAAGACAGAGAGAAAGACAGAGAGACGGAGAGAGAGGAAGACAGAGAAAGACAGAGAGAGAAAGACAGAGAGAGAGACAGACAGAGAAAGACAGAGAGACAGAGAAAGACAGAGAGAGAGACAGAGAGAGAAAGACAGAGAGACAGAGAGAGAAAGACAGAGAGAGACAGACAGAGAGAGAGACAGAGAGAGAGACAGAGAGAAAGACAGAGAGAGAGAGAGAGAGAGAGAGACAGAGAGAAAGACAGAGAGAGAGAGAGAGAGAGAGACAGAGAGAGAGACAGAGAGAGACAGAGAAAGAGACTTTGCCAGCTGCTACAGTGTCCCAGGAGATGCAGTCGATCACACTGTTTACAGCAGAGAACAGCAGCCAAATGTCAAATACACAAATGTTACCATGTTAAAAGTACTGTGTTCTGTGTACAGTGAGCTGTCTGTACACAACTGTGTGTTTGTGAGTACTGTATCCATGTACTGTGTGTATGCGTGTCTGCACGCAAGTGTGTATATGTGTGAGTGTATGTGTGAGTGTGTGTGTCAGTGTGTGTGTAAGTGTATGTTTTTGAGTGTGTGTGTGTGTGTATGTGTGTGAGTGTGTATGTGTGTGAGTGTATGTGTGAGTGTGTATGTGTGTGTGCATGTGTGTGAGTGTATGTGTGTGTGTGTGTGTGTATGTTAGCTTGCGTGTGACCCTCATCACACTAGAGGCTTCATTGATTGGCCGGCTGGACAGCCAGACAAACAGTGAGCGTCAGAATATCTGATTCCCTGTACGCAGGTCATCACTAATCATAGCATCGCCGTGGCAACGCAGAGGAGCCCCGGCCAATAGCACGTTAGCATCCTGTCACTACAAGAGGACGTTCACTTCTCACACCGATCACACAATCTAGACACCAGTGAAGAAGCACTCACAAGCTCTCTGATTGGCCGATGAGGTGTTGGAAAACTGACGATCATAGCTGGTAGACAGGAATGTGTGTGTGTGAGTGTGTGTGTGTGTGTGTGAGTGTGTGGACCATAACTGTTTTCTAAACTTACACTTCATGTATATGTGCTGAATGTTTGTGTGTATTTTTGTGCTTTACCCTGTGTGTATAGCCTAGCCTCTGAAAGTGTGTGTGTGTGTGTTAGCCTTATCATGTTAAGGTGACAGGTGTCAGAAATGAGTACAGTACATCTTAAACAGTACAGGGAGGCCTGGGAACAGTGCTTGAATCAAGCTGCCAGTTCACACTCTCATAACCCTCTGGGAAGTGTCCGATACAAAAGGCAGCATGGTGTGTGTGTGTGTGTGTTCGAATCAGTGTGTGTGTGTGGTGTGTGTGTGTACGTGTGAGTGTTTATGTCGGTGTGTGAGTTGATGTGTGTATGAGTGTGTGAGTGTGTGTATGCTTGAGTGTTTGAGTTGCTATGTGAGTGTGAGTGTGTGTGTATGTGTGTGTGTGTGTGTGTGTGTGTGAAGGACACTCATCTGTTGACACCAGTCCCCTGTTTCCTAACAGAAGGGTACAACTTGTGACCAAAGCTTTTTAAACTGACTGAACTGTAGTTTTTGATTGGCTGGGTCAGGTGATGTGTGTGTTTGAAGTTCCTGAGACAGAACACACACACTAACAGAATACCTGTTTTAGTAAACAGGTGATCTACACGACAGCCTGGTGGTGGCTACACATCTCACACCTCACCTGACGCACCTTTGTGACCCACTTTTCATTACCTGTGTCCCTCTCTCTCTCTCTCTCATCCTCCCCTTTCTCTCTGACCCCTCTCCACCTCCCCCTCCCTCTCTATGCACAGATTATCTGACCCTATTAAGGTGTTATGTAGCCAGATTAAGGTTCACTGGGAATATTGTTTCAAAGTCATTGAGTAAGCCACAGGATAAAGTTCCCTCTGGCCAACTCTCTCTCTCCCAACCTCTCTCTCTCTCTCTACTCTCTCCCTCTTTACTGTTTCCCTCTCTCCCTCCCTCTCTCTCTCCCTCCCTCTCTCTCTCCCTCTCTCTCCCTCCCTCCCTCCCTCTCTCCCTCCCTCTCTCCCTCCCCCTCTCTCCCTCACTCAGCTGTGTCCTTCTCACCTCAGGCCTCCATCACTGATCACCATATGGACCTTCCTCCTCTACTGAGCCTCCTATAGTGATGACAGACTGATTATCTGGACATTTCTCCAGAGACGACAGGAAGTCAGCGTGTGTTTGATACACTGGAAACCCATGCAGCTTCCTCTGTCCTGTGACAATCCAGATATGGTCGGATCGATGGCCTCATTGATCAGAGTGGAGCTGAAACCAGGCCACAGATTGGGTCTGAGTGATATCACCAGGCTCTCTGACAGGCTTCTGTTTCTCTCTTTCCCTCGCTCTCTCCCTTTCTACATCTCCCCCCTCTCCCTATCACTCTCTCTCTCGATCCCTCCCTCTCTCCATATTCTTTCTCTCTACATCTCTCCTCTCCCTCTCTTTCTCCCCCTTTCCCTACCTGTCTCTCCCTCTCTCTCCCTACCTGCCTCTCCCTCTCTCCCCCTCTCTCTTCACAGCAGCCATCCTCCTGTCATCCCTCCATCCCAAGCTACTGTCCACCCAAGTCTGAACTAACAGCCTGTGTGTTTAAAACAAAACAGCAGCAGAGAACTATCATGTTTTAATCTCATGCAGTCATTTCATCTCATCAATACAGCAGCGACCAGTCAACCACCTTCACCGGTGGTCTAACAGTCTTCCCAAACACAGCTGTGGTCTGTTCCTAGCTTGTGGGGTGATTGGATTAGTAATAATAATAACAGTATATTTTTAATACACGTAGCGATGGAACAGAGATTGATGCAGTACTACAGTAACAGTGCTGCATGTACAGTTTGCTATTTGTTGTTTGACAAAAGATGGCAGCTTTTGGCTTTGCTACTTGGAAAGTGGCTAGTTAAGTCAAGACAAAGAACCCCTTCAAACAGGTTCTATAGAGAACCTTTTTAGGGGTGCCATATATGAGCAATAGAACCCTTTTTAGCAGTAGGACAGCAGGACTTGTGCCGTTCACCTTATTGGAGTTTGATCACTTCTAAATTATGAGGAGGGGGGGGGGGGACCAGGTAGGGGGGGCTGCTGTTCTACTACAAACAAACAGCCATGTTCTAAAACTTCTGTAATCGTTCTGCAACCTTCTTTTGTTACACAGTGTTCCTCCTGGGCGCTCTCACGCCATCGAAGCTCAGGTCAAGTGTCCGCTGAGTGTTGAAGGCAGAAGGGACCTGATACCAGAGACAGCTTCATCCAAGAAGATGAACACACTACACACCCATGAAACAGAAGGGAGTCATGTGGGTCCAGTCAGTTAGGGAGTCGGACTAGTAGAGATTTAATCAATGATTATCATTCAGTCATTTAGCAGACGTTCTTATCCAGAGCAACTTACAGCAAGGGACAGGGACACAAGGACACAAAGTCATTTGGCACTGCCGGTAACCGAACCGTCAACATTCTGACTACATTCAGACACGTTTCCTCTGAAGTTCTCTCTCTCTCTGTCTCTCTTCCTCTCTCTTGTCATTCTTTCACTCTGTGTTTACGTCTGTCTGGGTGAAACAAGAACAGATTAAATTCATGGATCATTATAGCACACAAATCTCTGCTCTCAATCTTTCTCCAATTACATTTTTTTTGTCTCTCTCAGTCTATCTCAGTCTCTCTTTCTCTCTCAGTCTCAGTCTCTCTCTCTGCACGAAATATATATAGAGAGACATAGTTCAAGACAAAACAGACATTGTAAATGTCACAATCGTGGACTAGCTCATAAAACTCAAAAAAAAAATCTGTACATTTCAAAGAGTACCACACAATACATTTCTGTCCTAAGCTTGTGTTTACATTTGAGGTCAGAGGTCAAATAGAAGTCAGCTTCTTGTCAAGGTTGTCTAAACCTTGTGACCTTGTGAAGTTGTTGTAATATGTAAAACCTAACTTTTGTCACTGTTCTGACAGTTGGCAGCAACACAGGCGGATGAAGAGGCAACAGCGCTTCGCAATGATGTTATAATTCGCTTCTTTGAGCGCTGAAGAGCTCTACAGCTGGATATGAATAACCGGTTGTATAGTATATTGCTTATTTGTCCACTTTTAAAATGTACTGCGTAAAAGCTCACTCTAGCCAATTTACACATGTTAATTTGCATTGGATATAAATACTATATTTGCATATAATTCTGTTTCGGGGGGAAAACACTTAATTGCAAGAGGTGCAAGACTCAATTGTTACCGATGCAATAAGAGTAATGGGTTTGTAAAGTTAAACACTTTGCAATTTACACTTACCGGTGACTTTGAACAGCACATTGGCTACGATCTGTGATGATGAACTTTTCTTGTTATTCCTTTAGTTCAAAACAAAAACAAAACAGCTACTAGTAAAAAGGTAAGGACACTGTTTCAAACATTAATTGGTCCGTCAGTACCAGTCACTGTCTGTTCTCTCTCACTGCCGCTCGTGAGCTGCACGCGGGGACTTCACAGTCAGTCACTGCCACTGCTCGCGTGCGCTTTTCCTGACTGCTCTCCAGCCTCGCGCTCTCCACCCTCGCACTCTCTTCGCGCTCTTTCTCTTCAGCAACATCTGAGGCCCAAAAACCACACGAGAGGACTTTTATTTGTGAATAGATAACTAATTAAATCACGCTGAACATACACGTATTTTTAATATATATTTTCTTACGTCAAGTTCAAAAGACGGGGTTTTCAGATTTTGAGGGAAACAAATATGTCTGACTAAGACACATAATGTGTTTATTCTGCGTCCAAAAATATACCCTGTAGAGGAGCGTCTATGAACGCGCGCCCCGTGTGTGTGTGTGTGTGTGTGTATGTGTGTGTGGAAGAGAAGGCGCGTGAGTGTGTGTGTGTGTGTATGTGTGTGGAAGAGAAGGCGCGTGAGTGTGTGTGTGTGTGTAAAGATACGTAATCTGTTTCAATCTCGGTCATGTCGCTCGAGCGGTGACCTATGATGTCATATCTCTGTCATAAAGACGCAGGTGTGACGATGTTGGTTAACCTCAAATATAGACATGGAGATTATAATATCTTTATTATTATGTACATGTATCCTTATCCTTCAACGTCAGTTTTAATCTGTTTTTGAATCGATCCTAATTGTTTAGTTGAATTATGAATTTATTTTTATTTTTATGGAAATACTTCAGATGTTTTTCTATTTTATGTGGGAATTGATATATGAATTCCCACACAAAATAGAAAAACATAAATACAAAATTAATAAAATAGAAAAACATCTGAAGTATTTCCATAAAAATAAAAATATTACCGTCTAGAATTGTTTGAAACTTGACATTCTCAATATATTCTCTAACATTCTGTTTCAAACAGAGTATTATGTGGGCATTGTGAAAACCACCTCACTCAAGTGGTGTTACCGATATGAAATTCTGCTGAAATTACTGGAAAATTTACATGTCTAATATTATCTTTTATTTAGTAGGCCTACTTGAAAGGCTTATTCACTCATATTCTGCTTTTATTAGTCGTTGAGCAGAAAAGGAAAGCTGCAGTGGGCTCTACTCGCCACCAGGTGGCAGAGGTAACCTATACTATGATCCAAGGAGACTGGCAGGACACCTTAGTACTGTTGGCAGCATAGCAGCACTTCATTGATTAAAAGTTGCAGGTTATCTTGGCTGAGGACTGCACCTCTAGTGTGGGCTAATGATGGGCAAAGATACGGCCGTCCAAGAGATGAAATGTTACACCCGTCTGATTACTAATGAACAAATAAACCACTTAAAGGAGAGAGTTGGCCTATATCTGACAATTTCATTCAGACTTTTGGGTCAACCGTATTTCCACAACACCGTTTTTTTAAAGATGGCTTGAACTGAGTCTTTGCCATAATGGATCTACAAACACTATGATTTAATATGCTGTCGTAACTTTGCTAGAAGAAGTATTTACTGTGATGGAGGTTGAAAGAAGGTCGGACTATGAGAAGGAGAGCTTTTCGTGAGGCAAAATCTTGATTTCTGCACATGGTGCAGATTCAGTCACACCGGTAACACTTTCCAGATTTATTTTATATGGTAACAGACTGTCCAAACCCAAGGATTCATATTCATGACCAAGGATTCATAATAAGACCGTGTTGTGGTTCAAAGTCTGGGTAATCGAAGACCATGCAGAAAGTATCAACCTTTTTCCATTTAATTTATGAGTAAAACAATATCTCCTTTAGAGAACCAATAAAGTCTCATAATAACCAGTTACCATGGCTACATGGATGCTGTCACAGCCTGTCTTCCTCCCAGGTCCACAGCCTGTCTTCCTCCCAGGTCCACAGCCTGTCTTCCTCCCAGGTCCACAGCCTGTCTTCCTCCCAGGTCCACAGCCTGTCTTCCTCCCAGGCCCACAGCCTGTCTTCCTCCCAGGTCCACGGCCTGTCTTCCTCCCAGGTCCACAGCCTGTCTTCCTCCCAGGTCCACAGCCTGTCTTCCTCCCAGGTCCACGGCCTGTCTTCCTCCCAGGTCCACAGCCTGTCTTCCTCCCAGGTCCACGGCCTGTCTTCCTCCCAGGTCCACAGCCTGTCTTCCTCCCAGGTCAACAGCCTGTCTTCCTCCCAGGCCCACAGCCTGTCTTCCTCCCAGGTCCACGGCCTGTCTTCCTCCCAGGTCCACAGCCTGTCTTCCTCCCAGGTCCACGGCCTGTCTTCCTCCCAGGTCCACAGCCTGTCTTCCTCCCAGGTCCACAGCCTGTCTTCCTCCCAGGTCCACAGCCTGTCTTCCTCCCAGACCCACAGCCCTCTCTCCTGTCTCTGTATTGTGAGCACGCAGGATGGGGAACTTCAAAGACTTTAACTGAAGTCGCTTTGTTCAATCACCGAGGCGGTACGAAATAAAGTCATGGCTATTCAGAGGGTCATAGGTAATAATGAGGTTGTGTTAAATAACAATGTATCCATTCATCCACTATAGTAGCTTAAAGAGGAATCCTGTCGTTTTATGCTGAACTTCCAACCTAAACAAGTGATTGGTGAGGAAACTCCCATTGGACCAGGTTTTAAATCACTACAGTGAACTGAGTCTGCATTGTACTGGCGCATTAGAGAAAGTGAAGCAGGTTTGTTTTGGACTGTAAACACCAGACTGTGCTCAAGAATCAATAACTCATACCTTGCTGCTAATCAGCTGGACGCAAAAACAGTTTGTCACTCGCGGAAAAACGTCCGCCCACTTAATCAAGGTTACGGGAAGAGGAAAGGACCAGTTGGCAATTTGTCCGTCGGTTCGTCAAGAAATTGAAGAAAAATAATTAACATAATGAATGAAGAGAGCAAGGACACGGAGGGGTATGTTAGGGGAGTTGTTAGTGATTATGGTGTGAGTTAATTTAATGCATGTCACCAATAAAGAGCAAAGACTGATGACTTGGTGTCAGAAAACAGGAGTGGGCACATCATGAATATGGCTTCAACAAACCATGCAGTCAAGCTGCTTAACCTCCAGTGACCAAAACACAGCTTTCAAAAGACTGTGTGTTCCCTTTCCTTTGATGAATGATCACATTTCAGTTCGGGAGAGATTAATGTTAGTATATTTAGTTAATGCATCTCTTTTCTGTCACTGAATACAGTGTCTGCATTTATATGGGCAACACAGACAGGATCTGTTTGAGGAAATAGATCTTCAGGAATCTAAAGAGTGTCTGTGGTCTTCAGTTCAGGCTGTTATTAGAAATATTAGATGACAGAAGGACACATGCATAACAAATCACATGAGCTTGTACACTCAGCTCCTCCTCCCTCTCCTCTCTCTCTGAGTCGGAATCCTTAACATGGACTTCACCCTCAGCCTTCTCTCTTTTTCCATTTAGGTGTCTGCCTGCCTGCCTGCCTGTCTGCCTCTCTGTCTGCCTGTCTCTCTGTCTGTTTGTCTGTCTGCCTATCTTTATGTCTGTCTGCCTGTCTCTCTGTCTGTTTGTCTGTCTGCCTATCTTTATGTCTGTCTGCTGGTCTCTCTGTCTGTCTGCCTGTCTCTCTGCCTGTCTGTCTGTTTGCCCGTCTGTGTTTGTCTGTCTGTCTGCCTGAGCGCCCCTCATCTCAAATTCTCTCCTCTTTTAGACTCCCTGTGTAATTCATCCATCTGTCTCTCTGTTTATATGTCTGTGTACCCCTTCATCCTCCCTCCCTCCGCCTCCCCCTCCTCCTATTTTGACATACCAGTGCCAGGTATTTGTTCAAATTCCTCACACCCTGCAGAGATAGGTATGTTCCCCCCATCCCTCTCTCTCTCTCTCCCTCTCTGTCCCCTCTTTACTGCCTGTCCTTGTCAGTCTACCAGGCCCTGGATCACGTGACTAGCCTGGCCGTAGCACCCTGAAACACAGTTACGAGCAGACCACATTATACCACTGATGAATCAGTTTGGAATCAGGCCTTAAACACAGACATGGCTTCCTCTAAGGTTGTGGGCTCCGTTCCTGCGTGGCAGATGTGGCCAGATGTAACTCACTCTGTTACCGTGACGGCCAAAACGACCCATTGCGGCTCTCCCCACTAACATGGAAAAATGCTGTCCGAAGAGAAGTATTAAACTGACGCAATTGATCTTCAATAACTCATTCTGTACATCCCATCATGTAAAGAGAGAGAGAGAGAAAGAGAGAGCGCAAGAGAGGGAGGGAGAGGGATATAGAGAGAAAGAGGGAAATAGACACAGAGAGAGTGGGTCAGTAGATGTGGTATTGACGTCGAAGTTGTAGGGACAACGCTAGTAATTGCAACGCTCCACAAAATTACAGCCAAACCCGACGTCTCGCTGGCGTGTCAGTCTGTCAAACTGTCCCCGCCCTCCTAGCTTGCTGTCTGAATTGCTACGTGACTCACTGTCTTTTTACTGGAAGATGCCGGAATGTTCCGCCAATAGTAACTGCTGGATGATAGATTCAGACCCTAATCAAGCAGATTGACTATATGATTACAGAAACACATAAGTGAAAACCCACATCTCACATCTTGAACCAACCAGATTATGATTATTATGATATAATATAAATCCATCAAAACCATAAAGTAATTATCTTGAATAATTTACATCTTCCACTACATTATGAATTGTATTTCTTTACCCTTCCAATGATTCTGAGTCATTTCAATGAAATGATGATAATTCCCAAACGAATTCCCCTTTGCTTGGTATCACAAACCACAGCCTCTATAACAGTGCAGTTATATCATGATAAATGAGCTGTTTTCAGTATGAGACCCTTGGGTAATATATCACAATCTCTGTTCTCCAACCCTCACTAGGTTATGGGTAGAAGAAGGGACCATTTATGGTCAAATCTTTTTCGTTTTGAGTGAAACTTTTTCCTATAAATGTATACAGATCTGGACCAAGATCAACAAGTACTGAATTGATTACTGTATATCTAATAATCCATCCACCAGCCAGCATTCTACTTTGCTGTTTCATTCACTGATCATCCAAACTTTTTTACAATAAGCAAAGACTGACCTCATGAAAAAAAGAACTGCACAATATTGAAATAACTGAAATGACTAATATTTATCAAAGCAATGAACAGGACGCCAATTGCTATGCCCTTCCAATGTTAAATCCCACTAATTAAGTGTAAAAATTTTACATTAGACATTGAAATAGGCACATGAATCTAATGTTTTAAGATTGACGTTTAGGATTAGAAATTATGTTTTTATTTTACCTGTTATAAGTCTAACAAAACAACTTATCAAACAAAACAAATCTAGCTAAATAAAATAAAAACCACAATATTCAGTTCAACAGACGAGCAAAGATCCCCCTTCCCCTGTCTGTCAGACAAGTATCCTCTCCACTCCTCCTCCCCTCCCCTCCTCTCCTCCTCCCCTTCCCTCCTCCCCTCTCCTTCCCTCCTCTCCCGCTGTTCCGTAGACACATCAGAGACAGAAGGCCCAGAAGAGAAGCACTTCAGCAGCAGGAGCAGATCTGATGAAGAGATCTGATGAAGATCACATCTAACCTGGAATCACGCGCTGCATCCTTCTAAGACACGCGCATCAAAGAGCCCAGAGAATAGGTGGCCGGACAAAGAATCAAGTGAACTCATGATTTTTGATGGACATGGAAAAATGTTTTGCAACGTGAAAATTTCATGGATTATTATCTGTTACTACACCTGGAATTAGCTTTTTCTAAAGGTAAAAATATTTTTTTATTTATTAATTAGATGAACCTGACATGTTTTATGATGGGCAATATTGTGTTCAGGTGTATGGAATCAGAATCAGAATTAATGATCCCCAAGGGGAAACTCTTTAGTAACCACGGCTCACAGTCTCGTCAATGCACACGGGTTAAAGGAATAGGGGGTCAAATTAAATAAATGCACACAGGGGGTAAAAGGCTTGGAGTAAACTAAGAGTACTGGGCTACAGTATACACAGATTGGGAGATAAAATAAGATAAAATAGAGCATGGTAGAAGTTGTAATGTATGATATACACAAGTATGGGTATTTATTGAACCATTTATTATGGTACAGAAACACAGACTTCATATGTTGCAGAGATGCAGTGATCAATGTCCTGTCAAATGAATTAAAGTCAAACAGACTGATCTTAGAAGTTGTAATGTGTAATATACACAAATATATAGTATGGGTTTTTATGTTACAGAATATACAATTGTACAATGACTGCATACATACAAAAGGGACACGTTTAAAAGGCACTTGAATATCAAATATTAACTAAACTAACGACTTGACCTGCTTGTCAAAATTGTCGTAATGTCAGTGGATTTTTAAGACTTTAAAACGGCCATTTAGCAAATTTATTTAACTCAGTGATGCAATAACATCTAATAATATTTTTGTTTTAAATGACAACACTAATTTTGATGTCCAATTTAACACTTTGGAGAAACTGGCTTTATTTAATATACCCACTCTTGCCAACGAATTTAAAAACAAACAAAAAACCCCATTAAAATAACTGCCGTATTAATAAAATAACCGCGTGTATAAGATACAGTATATTAGCCTAACAAAGATGTTATTTAAAGTGACACGTTAAACCCGGTGGGGCGCGCGGCACCACGGGGGATCTGCTGCCCGTCTACAGTTCAACAGCAACTCTTAACCCCAGGAAGGTCACCACGAGCCTAACGTCTCTTCTGCGCGCCACAATTTGACCTCCTGCAGTTGCTTTGATGTCCCCGGCAGATTAAATTACCACAACCCGTCATCATGACAACGAAACGTCAAAACGGGACGATTTTAAGATTAAAGGTTCTATAGCTGCATATAAAAAAGACCACTCTTAATAATCGGGTTTGTCTAATAGGCCTATTGATTCTCGTTGAGAATTCAACCCCCCAAATACAATTTTAAAAATTAACGGCGCTGGCCAATAGGATGAAGGCTATACAGCGCGTGGACAGTATGTCTCCTCGAGCTGTGCGTGAACTGCATCAGCACGAGAACTCTGCCGTATTTCACAAACCAGTGAGGAATATGTTCTGTTGCATTTTAGAAATGTGGTGACAGCGTGGCGCTCGAGTCTCCACATTCTCGTGCCCGGTACGCACGAGCGTGAGAGTAACATAAATCCAGACATCCTAAATAAGCGTCAACGTTCAAGTCATCTTAACTTCAAACAGTTGTTATATTCTAATGTTCCAGTCAAACCTCTTTTTTTGCCGCCATGAAATTGCTTCCCTGTCGCGCGACCATAGCCTTCTCCGTTTGAGACATCCGTCAGATTCAACCGAAAATAAATCTTTGATAAAGAATCAAGACTTACTACATTTACATTTAGTCATCTTTTTAACTGTAAGGCGGCACATGAATAACCATTTAACATTAACGGTTAGACCTACTTCATTTATTAATGAACGGTTTCAGAGATAAGTCACTGGGCCTGTATATTTTCTGCTTTGTTAATCAACACATCTGAATGTAAGCATTAAGATTTATGGACATGAATATTCACATTTCTCCTTCCCCATTTCTTCCTCTCTCTCCCAACGTCCTACCATACTAAGCCTGCCTAGTCATTCCAGACAAACACTTTGTCTATCAGACATTCCCACAAGTCCCCACAACCTGAGGAACCCCTCAAACCTGACACATCACCATGCAAACGACCACCTCTCTTCCTCCAAGTCTCTCTCCATACACCTTTGCCTTCCTCCCCAACACCTCAGCCCCCTCCTCCTCCCCGTCCGTCTCTACCTCTCCCAGCTTGGCCTCCACCGCTCTCTTCTGCTCCCTCCTGTCCCTGCTCTCTCTGCTGGGCATCGCAGGGAACCTGTACACCCTGGGTCTCCTGCTGCGCCGGAGGACAGCACGGAGGAGGAGACACACAGCACTTCCAGCCTGCTGTCTGGCAGTCAGACTCCCGTTACCCTCCTGCCTGGCCCGCTCCTCCTCCCCCTCCCTATCTCCTTCCTCCTCCCCCACCTCCTCCTCCTCCTCTTCCTCATCCCTCCACCTCCAGGTGCTGAGCCTGGCCTTGGCCGACCTCCTCTACCTCTTCACGACCCCCTTCATCGTCTACGACAGCCTGGCGTCCGACTGGGCGTTCGGGGAGCCTGGCTGTCGTCTCCTCCTGAGCCTGGATCTCCTCACCATGCACGCGTCCATCTTCACCCTCACCGCCATGAGCCTGGACCGCTACCGAGCCGTGGCCCGGCCCCTCCACACCTCCTCGTCCAGCTCGTCAGGCCTGCTGAGGGTGAGCCTTGCCTGGGGCCTGGCTGTGGCCCTCAGCCTCCCCATGATGATCACCCTCCACCTGGAGGACGGAGAGAACCAGGAGGGCCAGCTGTGCGTGCCGGCATGGGACGAGCTGAGCTCCAAAGCTTATCTCACGGTGCTGTTCTGCACCAGTATCCTGGGCCCTGGGCTGGCCATCGGAGCTCTGTACGCCACCCTGGGCCGGCTCTACTGGGTGTCCCAGACTAGGCCTGCCTGGGCCAGTGGGAGCACGGCCCACCCTCCCCGGGCACCCAGGCCCAAGGTCCTGCTTCTAATCCTGGGGATCGTTCTGGCTTTCTGGGCCTGTTTCCTCCCGTTCTGGATCTGGCAGCTGCTCCCTCTCTACCAGCCGGACATCCTGCGGACGATACCGGTGGGAACCCAAGTGACGGTGAACCGGATCCTAACCGGGCTGACATACGGGAACTCCTGCGTTAACCCCTTCTTCTACACGCTGCTCACCGGGAAACGCAGACGGAACCGTCAGACTCTGACCTCGACCAATCAGCTCTGCCGCAAGAGCAGCCCACTGCAGTAGAGAACGTGTGCACGTGTGTAACAGCTGCTGCAGTGTGTGTGCGTGCATGTTAACAAGGTACTGCAGTGTGTGCGTGTGCACGTGTGTAACAGCTGCTGCAGTGTGTGCGTGTGTGTTAACAAGCTACTGCAGTGTGTGTGTGTGTGTGCGTGTAACAGCTACTGCAGTGTGTGTGTGCATGCATGTAACAGCTACTGCAGTGTGCCTGTGCACAGGTGTGTTGGATTGTCTTACAAAGGCAGTGTGTGTGTGTGTGTGTGTGTGTGCTGGAACACCAAGGACAGTGTGTTAGAGTTGTTACTTGACCAGGATACAGTTTGGATATGGATCGACTCTGACCAGCCCAGCGATAGCACTTTGTAGTCATGTTTGTGATGGGACCATATTTCCTGTTAAGAAATTGGAAATGGATTTACTTTATTAGATTTCAGATAGCTGAAGGAACAATCTCTCCCAAAATCATTTGGCTTCCCCGTGTTAATAACAGACCAGCAACAGTTATCCTAATTGGACCATAAAACCACTGGTAGTGAATTTAATTCATTCAAAGGACTGACCGAAGTAATTTTTCTGAATTTTTCATCCATTTAAAATAAGATTTCTGTTTCACTCTTATCGAATGTACGAAGTTGAAACCAAATTAATATCAGACTTGGGACACTGGTTAAACGAGGAGGAAACTCGACTTGTTTAACCACAGGGGAGCCAAGTTTGTAAGTTTATTTTAGAATTCAGGGGCTTAAGATTTTTTATTTCTCTATTACACTTTGGAATATCGTCAAATAAAATGTTTGCTTTTGAACAGAAACATGTTTGAGGTATTTTGCAGAAAGCCGTTTGTTGATTCAGTGAATAATGAAGGGGTAGAACGCACCTCACCGCCCCCCCCCCCAAAGCTTTAATACAACCAAAGTTTTTAGTATCACTACCTGCATGTTGTGTTCATTTTGTTATGGGCTATGCAGTGTTCTGCATGGCCTCAATGACAAAGCTGTTTATACCTTGTTTGATGTGTATAATATTACATAATATATATATATATAAAACTTTGAATAAATACGTTTTTTTTTCTACTTGTGTGAGTGTGTGAAGAGCTCTTTCCTCCCATTAGATAAACCTGAGAGGATGTGTTCTTCCTGGTCTCAGAGGAGAACACAGTGGAACTGAACGTGGTGATTAGAAACACAGATGTCCCGGATGAGACACAGAGAGAGAGAGACAGATACAAAGAGACAGAGATACACACACACACAGACAGAGAGATACACACACAGAGACAGAGAGATACACACAGAGAGAGAGAGATACACACACACAGAGACAGAGAGATACACACACACACAGACAGAGAGATACACACACACAGAGACAGAGATACACACATACAGAGACAGAGAGGAAAAAGACACAGAGAGAGACAAAGAGACAGAGAGACACACAGAGACAGATGGACAGAGAGAAGAAAAAGACAGAGAGACAGAGACACACACACACACAGAGGATAAAGACACAGAGAGACAGAGACACTCACACAGAGAGAGAGACAGACAGAAAAAGAGAGACAGAGAGAGACAAAGAGACAGAGACATATACAGGGGGACAAAGAGACAGAGAGAGACACACACAGAGACAGAGAGGAAAAAGACAGAGAGACAGAGACACACACACAGAGACAGACAGAAAAAGAGAGACAGAGAGAAGAGCAGATGGCCATTAAAGTCAGGAGTCACACACAAAAAATGATGCCAATAGATAAAAAGAGAGAGGAGCAGAAAGAAGAGGAGCAGAAATCAAAGAGGGCGACCACTTCAAAAAAGGTTTTAACTGGGAGAAAAAAATCCCTCCCGTTTGCGTTACATACTTTAGTGTGTCTGTCGGCATGTCTGTGCTTCAGTGCAGGTATTCCCCAGCCGTCTCTGTCTGTCTGTCTGTGTTTGTCTGTCTGTGTCTGTCTGTGTCTGTCTGTGTCTCTGTCTGTGTCTCTCTGCCTCAAAGGCTTTACTGTACTGTATCAAGAACCCTGCTGCTCTCTGACGCAGAGGAGCAAATACTGTTGTTTGACAGAGAGGAGTGAAGTTGACTTGAGGGGACGGCAGGACGGGGTGGACAGGGAGGAGGGGGGTGGACGGGGGGACAGGGGTGGACATGGGGGAGGGTGGTCATTAGGTTTTGAGGGGGGCTAAGCCTGAGGGAGAGAGGAGAGGGGTGTTCAGTCAGTCATTTATGATTCTGAATAATGGAGAACCTGCAGAGAAAGTTGGGCAGCCTGGTGGGTCGAGAACGTACCAACTAGGCTGGGGACCTTCAGAAGGGACACAGGTTCAATTCTGCCCTGGGCAAGTTATCCTGTCCTGTCTTACTATCCCAATATAATAAACCAGTGAACTACTCTAATAACTAAATACTTTGTATTTTTGTGTTGGATTGCTGATGCCTTTCACAGCATTGAGGAGACATAAAGTCACTGTCTTATGATTCAATGTCAAAACGCACAAGTCAGATGCTCCAATTCTGAGTGAATGTTTCTCTCTCTCCAGTACGATCACATAACACAGTTATGAATATTTCCACGACAGCTGCTGTGCCATTTTCATAGGACTGCACTCACCTACATCAAATCTCGTTTGGATATTAAAAAAAGGTTATCTAAATCACAGCATTACTACTAAAGGGAAATGTCTACCACAAAAAAAGCTCATGAGGGTAGCAAAGACCATTTGTAACTTTTGCTAGAAAGGAGCAAAGATCTCCAGATTTTCTCAGGATGTTCGTTGTGACCAACAGACCACACACAAGTCTGAACATGATGGTAGGACAGACCTTTTGGAAGTTTTTGTGGGGGTGGTGGTGGTTAGAGATGAACACCCAGAAGAGGAACAGAGACTGGACCATCTGATGGACAATAGGCTATTTCAGTCCTTGGGCGTAGATATGTTTCACCTACACAGGACATGGAGTCCTGCGTGTCAGAGATACACAGACCCTCAGCAGCCTCTGTGTGATGTGCTGCATGCAGACCACAGCTCCATGTGTTTCCATTTTACCTGGGCTACCTCGGAGCATGACGTTCCCAGCAGTTATTACCCTCCGCTCTCTGGGCGGGCAACACCACAGGGGGCAGCTCTGCTGTTTAGGTTCCATAGAACGAGCTCTCTCTCCTCTCCCAGACATTCACACACACTGTCAGTCAGCTGGGCCTTCTGTCCTGCCAGACGAACAACGCTCTACCTTCTAACGCTCTACCTTCTAACGCTCTACCTTCCCAACACTCTAGCTTCCAACACTCTACCTTCCAACACTCTACCTTCCCAACGCTCTAGCTTCCAACACTCTACCTTCCAACACTCTACCTTCCCAACGCTCTAGCTTCCAACGCTCTAGCTTCCAACACTCTACCTTCCCAACGCTCTACCTTCCCAACGCTCTAGCTTCCAACGCTCTACCTTCCAACACTCTACCTTCCAACACTCTACCTTCCCAACGCTCTAGCTTCCAACGCTCTACCTTCTAACGCTCTACCTTCCCAACACTCTAGCTTCCAACACTCTACCTTCCAACACTCTACCTTCCCAACGCTCTAGCTTCCAACACTCTACCTTCTAACGCTCTACCTTCCCAACGCTCTAGCTTCCAACGCTCTACCTTCTAACGCTCTACCTTCCCAACACTCTAGCTTCCAACACTCTACCTTCCAACACTCTACCTTCCCAACGCTCTAGCTTCCAACACTCTACCTTCTAACGCTCTACCTTCCCAACACTCTAGCTTCCAACACTCTACCTTCCAACACTCTACCTTCCCAACGCTCTACCTTCCAACACTCTACCTTCCCAACGCTCTAGCTTCCAACACTCTACCTTCCCAACGCTCTAGCTTCCAACACTCTACCTTCCAACACTCTACCTTCCAACACTCTACCTTCCAACACTCTACCTTCCAACGCTCTACCTTCCAACACTCTACCTTCCCAACGCTCTAGCTTCCAACACTCTACCTTCTAACGCTCTACCTTCCCAACACTCTAGCTTCCAACACTCCATGCTCCATGCATGTTACATGGCAAAATAAAATCAGGTTCTGATTCTCAGTCAGCTGGGCGGTGTTCTGCCGCTATGAGAACGGAGAACATTTGCAGGACAAGGATCCAGGGCATCAAGCTCCCTGAGACAGAACAAACATCTCGTGTGCTGTAGAAAGTGCTGGTTGTCTTTGGTGGTTTGGTGTGTTTTGGAGCTGGACTTCATACCGACATGACAGGAGATGGAGAGCTGGAACTTATGTAAAGATGCAGCTCATCCAAAAAAGACATTTTGCGGCGGTGAGAATATTAAAAGCGGTGGCCGACGTTAAAAGTGTCGAGTTTTGGCTGTTTCCAAACCTCACAGAGCCGGGAGGCTGAGGACATGTCAGTATATTCTAATACTCCATCTATCAAATGATGAAGTTCTCCCTCAGGTCTGCTGGGGTGACTGAGTGTTTGATAAACTTCAAACATGGTTGTGTTTGTACAACCCAACCGAAACGGTGGAAAATATTGTCTCAGTCGACAGGCTGGTGGCCAATCCATAAACTTGTACGTTTGTGTTGGTAGTTACCAACGCCGGCAAATCTGCTCCAACCATAACGTCTGTCTGTCCTGCTCTGCAGAAAGCTCTCGCCCTGAGATGGCCGCTGTCCTCCTTGTCTCCATCTCGTCCACGAGGAGGGCGAGAAGACAAATATTATCTTTCGGGAGCGTCGCTCTCTGTTACCTGAGCGTTTCATAAATCCATCGCAAGACCGTTTCCTGGAACCTCTGAGTGTCTTTCCATCCAAATTACCCCCCCGCCCCCCACCCGTCCCCCTCCTTCACCCTCCAGAACCTCCTCTCCGCCAGTGTTTGTGGCTAAAGCAGGTGCCCCTCCCCTGGGCAGGCTGCTCAGGAAAGGCCCCTGCTGTGCAGACGAGACTAGGCCTCAGCCCGGGCCAAGTTCAAGCTGTGAAGTGTATAAGAGGCTCCCTTTCTCTCCAGACGTCCACAAAAAAGAAAAGAAAAAAGATTCTTGTTCTCTTGCAGACTCTTGTACTCCTCCTCTTTCGCTCCTCCAAAATTCAATCTTCCCATCTGTTTTCCCTCTTTCAATCACTCTCTCTTCCTCTCCTCTTTTCTTCGTTTCCTCTGTCCTTTCTCTCCCTATTTGACACCGTTTAGGTTTCATCAAAAAAGACAGTCCTGTTCTGGTCACACAAAATCTTAACTAAACTTCAAGACTTAACTAACCCCAACCCTATTCTAACATTGATAACCCTTTGGTTAAGTTTACTAACCCTATGCTAACCTTACTAACCCTATACTAACGTTACTAACCCTATGCTAACGTTACTAACCTTAAGCTAACGTTACCAACCCTACCCAAAAACAGTGCATCTTCACACTGTCCAAGTGCCTGTAATACGAATCAAGATCTAGCATTAACAAGGTATCTTCAGGTTTAACCTAGGGGTTTCTGTATCGAATTAAACCTGAGGTTACCTCACTAACGGCAAATCTGGATTCGTAGTAAAGGCCCCAGGAGAGACTTTGTGGCGCCGTTAACATGAAGGCCAAAACATCTTGCACGTCGTTACTTATATAACTGTTTAATACCTCGACCACAGAATCAAAGACTGTGGCTGAGGGCAACACAAGCCTCAAACACTGAGAACACGGTGCAAAGAAAAACACAGCTCCAAATCTCCCCACTCCGTAATCGCTGGTTTGACAGCAAACCTTCAAATCTGGCATCAGACACTGTGTCTTTGTTCACCTCATGCCCCCCCCCCTCCCGACGCGAGGCTCCGTCCTGCCCGCCACATCCCCTATCTTCACACTTCCGTGTCAGCCGCCAGGACCCAGGCAAGTCCCAGGCTTTTTGTACCTTGAAGGCCGGAGGTTACATAAACCTACATACACACAGCAGTTCACACATGGGCTCTTACTAGAAAACATAGTAAATATGCCATGTCTGCATCCCTCCCCCTCCTCCCCCATCCCACCTCCCCTCCCTCTCACACGGCTTCTCCCTCTTCCCTTGCTCCCCTCCCTGTCTCACCTCCTCAGCACCCTGACCATAAACAATCGTCCACGTCAAGTCGGGCGTCAAGGCTCCTCTGACCTGTGACCCCGGAACCTCGTGACAACTTGAGCTCCTGTGAGCCGCAGGGGAGCTGGTCAAAGACATGGTAAACAGCACAACACATTCTTCAAGACTTCAAAAATCAACATCAACATCGGTGGGATCAACACACACCTTTATATAATCACTTCATAACTGGATGAGTCCTAGAAAATTCCTTTCTAGCTGAGTAATCATTTTATTTCAAAGTCAACCTGATGCTATGAATAGCAGTGTAGCCCCCCCTGGTGGTGACAAACCAAATCTCTTTTTGCCCAAAAGATGAAGAGCGCCTGGAGAAACACACAGTCCCTAAGTGACATAGTCCCACCTCAACTCCTAATCCTGGCTGCTGCGTCGCTCTCCACTCCCTGCATCACTTCCTGTCTCCTGCGTCGGAGCCTGCAGACTGTCAGATCCAACAAGCAGAACAAAGGTTCAGAGGTCAGCGGTCAAGAGGTCAGCGGTCCAGGTGAGTCACACCTGCTTGAGGATGCCACTTACGTCTGGTTCCATACCGCCGGAGAAGGAACACCAGCGGGGCCACAGGGAGGAGGAGAACTGCCCCGAGGCTGAGTACGAGTGTGAGCGTGAGGTCTAAGAAGTGAGAGGTCAGAGGCTCGTCAAACAACCAGCTCCAGGACTCTGGAGCTAACCTCCTCAGAAAGAAAACCTGAGGGCACCTTTATCTTACATGCTAGTCAATCACAGAAGCTCTTATCCAGACTTACAGCACAGTACAGGGACATCCCCCCCCCTTGAGGCAAGTAGGGGTGAAGTGCCTTGCCCAAAGACACAATGCCATGTTGCCAGAGCCGGGAATCGAACTCGCAACCTTCTGATCACAGGGAAACATCTAAAACATGCAGGACAGTGGGGCCCTGAGGACCAGGGTTTGGGGGGCCACTGTGTTAAATGGACTGACTGTCTGTTTACTCACTGTCCAGGCTGATGATTGTCTCCGGGCTCCTCTCCCTAACCCTCCCTACTCGGGCAACACAGCTGTAGCTGCCTGCATGGCTGCTCTGGGTCCTCGCGATGGAATACACACTCGCTTCCGTCTCCTTGGCAACGAGCCGACCATTCCGCAGGAAGGAGAACTTGACAATCATAGGCAGCCAATCGTTGTGGCCGTGGTGCGGGTCGGAAATTACGGCCTCGCAGGTGAGGTTCAGGGCTCCGCCCTCTTTGACCACGCGGGACGGGCGCGCGAGGAGGGTGACGGAGGTGAAGAGTTCTAGAGGGGAGCAGACCTAAATTTGTAGAAATTGACATGGCGAATAAAAGCGATCCTGATTCTGATTCCTGATTCTGATTCCTGATTCTGATTCCTGATTCTGATTCCTGATTCTGATTCCCTCACCAATGACGCTCAGGTAGACTGGCTCGCTGTACTCAGTGTAGTGGACAGGACTTCCTCTGCCTGCACGACACCAGTACTGGCCGGTGTGGGACAGAGAGGTCCGCCATAGTCTGTAGACCGCACTGCTCTCTCCTCCAGCACAGTCACGTACCTGTGCCACACATACACAAACACCCACACACACATCCACACACACATAAACACACACATCCACACACACACAAAGCTACCTGTGACCTTCTCATTCTTTGTCTTATTCTAAATTAAACTGCGTCTAATTCAAAACAGCATTTATTTGGTGGTCAAAAATCATTGGTCTGAAATCCACATTGTTCTTAACGAATGTCAATCATGTTACTTTGTTAATAAAGCACAAGTGCAGAGCTGTACCCGTGCACCTGTCCCCCTGAGGGGGGGCTGACCTGGACAGGTGTGGAGTCCTGCCTGTCCTTGTACCAGAACAGAGTCCAACCTGGGAGGCCAGGTAACTGACACGTCAAGTTCACAGGGTTCTGAGCGTACACCTGCCCATCAAATGGATCCACAGACAGAACCGGCCTCTCTTCATCCTCTGTCAACAACAACACAAAGGGGCACATCTTAACTACAGAACCACTAACGAGCAAATCATATCAACAACCTGCTGTGACTGGGAGTGTTTTCCAACATGTCTAACTGTCAGGCACGAAAAAGGATTCGCTTCTCGTTCGAACTGGGGAAGAATATATTTCAATCAGGGTTGTGGTGCAGTCTGGGAAATGTAGTTTGTTGGAGATCACCAGAAAGGTACAGGAGGCAATTCTGATCTGCTGAAGTACTGTACAACACCCCGCCCCCCCCCCCCCCCCCCAGGGTTCTCACCTTCCACAGTAACCAGCACCTCCCTGTTGTACCTCGGTGTACCTGTGTGGTCCGTAACTGTACACCTGTACCTGCCTGAGTGGCTCTTAGTAACCCTGTTGATCAGGTGAACCTGGGAGGTCCGTTCTATTTCTCTATTTGATCTGTTTCTCTGCATATTCTCAGCCCAAAGCTGCCCATAAGATGCCAGCTGATGGCACTGAGAGTGGGACAAACACTCTGTCATCAATGGTTGTAGCTAGTTAGCGTGGTTAGCTAGGAAATACCCTCTCAAAACATGAAGTCTCATAAGTTTCTCTCACCTGAACTTGGCCATGAGAGAACTTGAGTAACCAAGTTAACCAACAGACCTACAGCTAGGAGATAAACAGACAATTACCAGTGCGCCACCTTCTGCCACAGTAGGCCTTTACACATTATAAGTTCATTAATACAAAACCTAGTCAAATATCAACACTGTACTCAATTAAGTTATTTTATGATTAAATCAAGTTATGTAACGGTCTTTACTCACAAAGTACAGTAATTAATGGCATGTTCATGTTTTTCGTCAGGAGTCTAACCGCCTTTAACAGTTCCTCTAAAGCGCGCGCAGAGACCACGAGACTGCGGCTGATCAATAAGCGCGAGAAGCATCACATTCAAACAATGCCACATTTCCTTCAGGCGGCACGTGCATCATACATTGTGATGATTAAAATGACAAATCTTACCTGCTGATTCGTCCACAACGTAGAACGAGCCACCATCACCACAAGTTCACGTGGAACTTTTCCAGCTGTGGAAAGTTAGAGGCAGCCTCGTGGACGCTGTGTAGCCCGCGTGAAGCCCGCCACCTCTGAGGAGAATTCACCTGGGTGGCAGGTAGGCGATGAAACACGTGCAACGCCTCACGTGAGGTCTCAGGCAGGTTGCTGCAACTTTGTAATTAATTAGAGCGAGTTACAGACTCTCGTGCGGCCTTAAACATTGATATTGAGCGCCCCAAAGCGCCGCTTCTAGGTATTACATGCCCTAAGTCCTGCAGGTGTCGTGCCGAGGTTCTTATCCCCGCCAGGATTTGCATCCCTGTCCCTACTGCTCGACTCGAAAGGTTTTTCCATTGTACACGTTATATCAGGTGAAAAAAATATCATTTTTTATCCCCTATCCCCTGTAATTTACAAGTTCTAATTTCAGGGCAAATTTATATATGAATTTCAAAACATTAAAAAATTGTTGTGAAAGATTCTCCATAAATATGATCATCATTAAATGCAAATAAATATGCATTGATTGTGGAATTTGAGATATATTGTTTAATGAGCGCGTAAATAAATACTAGAGATGCCAAAGCGTTCACAACACCCCCCTTTTCCTGTCACAAACCCGGAAACGGAAGTGACGTAATGTCAAGCAAAATATTCCAGCAGTCAGATTGTTGTTGTTTGACGGGTTCAGTTCCCATCTCAATGTCCTTCTAATATAACCTCCTAACTAACTATAAACAGGAGCTTCATGTCATTTGGTAGCACACAAAACGGCGGGTAAGTGATCAAATCATGTTTTACGAATGCAACTGATAAAGATAAGTGTTACTAATGTAACACTACAGCAGAGTGTATAATGGCGGATTGTTGTAATAACATGAGCTTCACTAAAAGACACACTAATGTTGGATAATCAAGTTAAATATATTCGTCAAAGTGATGTCAGTTCTAATCGTTACCTTATTTATGCTAAAGCCCACCTACGATACCTCTACTAACTAGCTAGACTAACTAAGCATTACGTTAATAAAACAGTTCGATCCTACCAGGTAGCTACTAGTAGCTAATTCAGCAGTATCTGAATCTGAATTTAAATCTGAACTCAGATCAGTGTAATGACAGCTAGTGTTTTTAATAATCCCGTGTCCTCCCTGTTTCCAAGTCGCCGTAGTAAATGGGACCAGCCCGGCCCAGGTCCAGGGGGGAGGATGGGGGAGGCAGAGTCGGCCCCTACAGGAGCTCTGGATGCTGCTGCTGCTGTGGCTGCCAAGATCAACGCCATGCTGGTGGCCAAGGGGAAACTGAAGCCTTCTCAGATCGGAAGCTCTGGTCCTCCTGACAAAGTAAGACCTCAAATCACAATACCGAAGGTCTTAATATTTGGAGATTTTTTACCTCTTCTGCGTAAGAAAACACCTGAGATTTGGGAGAATGGTCTTGTCCTGTGATGGGTGTTGAACAGAAGCCATCAATTTCTCTCTTACATTCTTCCTACCATGGTGTACTCTAACCCCTCTCTCCCTCACCATCGCTCTCCCTCCCTCCCTCTCTCCATCAATTTCTCTCCCTCCCTCCCTCCCTCTCTCCATCATCTCTCTCTCCCTCTCTCCATCCCTCTCTCCCTCCCTCCCTCTCTCCCTCCCTCCCTCTCTCCCTCTCTCCATCTCTCCATCATCTCTCTCCCTCTCTCTCTCCCTCTCTCCATCCCTCTCTCCATCCCTCCCTCTCCATCTTCTCTTTCCATCCTCAGGTTGTTGGTATGGGGAAGCCTCAGCTCCCTCTGAAAGCGAAGGATGACTTGGTGGTGGCCGAGGTTGAAATCAACGACGTCCCTCTGACCTGCAGGAACCTTCTGACCCGAGGACAGACCCAGGATGAGGTTCGTCCTCCAGAGATGATTCATTACATTTAAAGAACTGAAGACAAGAGCATCGCTCTAACGTTCATATATATATATTTTCAATATATATTTTACCGTAGCATAAAATATCTTGCAGCAGTGTAAAGACAGAACCTTGTGTTGTTCTAATTCAGCTGTGTAGAAGTTTGTGTAAATGTGTGTTTCCTTTCTGTGGCCTCTTGACGTGTGTGTAGATCAGCAGAGTGAGCGGAGCTGCTGTGTCCACCAGGGGGCGCTACATGGCTGCAGAGGAGAAGGGCAAAGCTTTACCAGGGTTAGGATCTGCTCAGTCAGAGGATCACTGCTCAACACGGATCAACTCAGCCTCTGCTGAGTTCTAATCAGCTGATACTGTACTGCAGGATGGTCCAGTCCTGGTCCTCAGGGGCCACTGTCCTGAAGGTTCTAGATGTTTCCCTGCTCCAGCACACCTTCAGGACAGTGGCCCTCCAGGACCAGGATTGGACACCCCTGCTGTACTGTATGTATCTGAGGCAGATGTCCTTCAGGACAGTGAAGCCTGATGTTGGTGTCCTCTCTGTCCTCTCTGCTTCCACAGGGACCGGCCTCTCTACCTGCACGTCCAGGGTCAGACCAGGGAGCTGGTGGACAGTCAGTACATCTTCTCCTCCGTCCTTTACAGACGTCCAAGATATCAATAATAATAAAAAAAGCATGTAACGGTGTTATAATGTAACGAACACTCCGTAACCAGGGAAACGTCTTGCTGTTCCCAGGGGCGGTGAACAGGATAAAGGAGATCATCACTAATGGTGTGGTGAAGGCAGCGACCGCCACCTCCACCGCCATGTCCTCCTCCTACAGCCCCGCCACGGTGGTGTACCATCACCAGAACCCCCCGCCCCCCACACTGCCCCCCATGCCCCACCACAAGCCTCACTTCCAGTCTGGGGTGAGACACTGCGGGCGCAAGCACATCCACTAACCTGACACTACCCCTCTGGGAGACATCTTTATGTGTGGTTCTCGGTTCCTCCCTGCAGATGCACTACGTGCAGGACAAGCTGTTTGTGGGGCTAGAACACGCCATCCAGGGCTTCGCTGTGAAGGACAAGGTGGAGGGTCCCTGCTGCTCGTATTTGCAGCACATCCAGATCGAGACTGGAGCTAAAGTCTTCCTGCGGGGCCGTGGCTCAGGCTGCCTGGAGCCTGCCTCTGGACGAGAGGCCTTCGAACCCATGTACATCTACATCAGGTGAGAGCCTGGCTCTTCTGGAGGAGTGCAGGGATTCGAACCCATGGGGGGGGGGGGGGGTTGAGAAACAGAGGTTTGGAGGCTGTAGTGGATATGATGTCTCACCTGTGTCTCTTTCTGATTTCTGACCAGTCATCCCAAACCAGAGGGTCTCGCAGCAGCTAAGACCTTGTGTGAAAACCTTCTGCAGACAGTAAGTATCTGCAAACACACACTTTCAAATAGGATTCTAAATAGAAACCTGCCTCAATGTTAACTCAGTAAACGACCCAATTCATCAGCTTTCTTTCTCCCTTCCTCTCTCTGCCCCTCTCTCCCTGCCCCTCTCCCCACCCCTCTCTCCCCCCCTTCTCTCCAGGTCCATGCAGAATACTCTCGCTTCCTTAACCAGATGAGCTCTATGATACCTACTCAAGGTAGGTGTCCAGGTACAGATCCAACACAGTGTCTCTCCTCTCCTAACACAGCAGAGGGGGGTGCAGTTTGTGATGGGGAAACAAAGCGCTCTGTACAATGCTGGACATAACACTGACCTGTGCCCCCCCCCCCTCCAGGCTTCATCCAGCCTCCGGTGGTGAACGGGATGCCCCCCCAGCCCCAGTATTACCCCCCTGCAGGCTTCCAGCCAGGCTACCCCATGCCTGTGCCTCCCCCCCAGCCCCAACCCCAGCCTGTCCCACCCCCTTACACAGTCCCCCCTCCCATACCCCCAGGTGCCCCCACAGGTGTGCCCCCTCTGGGCTCCCAGTACTCCCTCCACCCTGCCCCAGTCTCCATGCCTCAGGTAAGGCTGTGACACAGCAGGCCCACAAGGGAGGAACATGAGTGTGTGGGTGTGTGTCTGCGTGTGTGTGTGTGTATGTGTGTGTGTTATCCATGACACTCCTCTCTCTCCCCAGGCTCTCCCTCCAGCTCCTTTCCCTCCAGCTCCTGCTGCTCTGCCTAAGGCCCCGCCTCCAGTCGCCTCAGCCAATCAACCGCAGAAGAGACGCTTCACAGAGGAAGTCCCAGATGAGGCAGACAGCGGCCTTCTGGGATACCAGGTGACCACCTCTCTCTATTTTACACTCCCTCCTCCTCCTCCTCCTCCTCCTCCTCTTCTTCCTCCTCTTCCTCCTCCTCCTCTCTTGAATATTTTCACAGCTATTATAATGCTTGTTTGTCAGACATATCTAATCTCATTCCCTCAGCAGTGTGCTACCTAACTTGGTGGTTTTACATGTATTAGACATGTCTCAAGCTAAATCTCATATCTCGCTGGTTTGCTTGTCAAAGTGTAGTGGCAAGCAGAGAAAAAAAGTAGGTGGATGTTTTCACATCTCTTTTTACAGTTGGGTCACATGACAGACCTCATTGTTTCCATAGTTACAAAGTCTCCATACATCTATTGGATGAGAGTCTTAACATAGGAGAGGATGTCTGCTAATGCGCCTGTGTGTTTTTCTGCTCATAGCATGGACCCATTCATATGACTAATTTAGGTGCAGGCTTCCCCGTGGCCACCCCAGAGGTCTCAGGACCCCCGGCCCAGAGTTCCTCCAGCCCACCGAGGGAGAGGGACAGGTACAGACCGCCCACTTCCTCTGCACCTCTGTGACCTTCCTGTGACCTTCCTCTGCACCTCTGTGACCTTCCTGTGACCTGCCTCTGCACCTCTGTGACCGCTCACTTCCTCTGCACCTCTTTGAGCACTGTTGACCTCTGACCTGACCCCCCCCCCCTCTGTGAGCACTGTTGACCTCTGACCTGACCCCCCCCCCTCTGTGAGCACTGTTGACCTCTGACCTGACCCCCCCCCTCTGTGAGCACTGTTGACCTCTGACCTGACCCCCCCCCCCCTCTGTGAGCACTGTTGACCTCTGACCTGACCCCCCCCCCTCTGTGAGCACTGTTGACCTCTGACCTGACCCCCCCCCCTCTGTGTGGTTGACCTCTGACCTGACCCCCCCCTCTCTGTGTGGTTGACCTCTGACCTGACCCCCCCCCTCTCTGTGTGGTTGACCTCTGACCTGACCCCCCCCCCCTCTGTGTGTGTGGTTGACCTCTGACCTGACCGCCCCCTCTCTGTGTGGTTGACCTCTGACCTGACCGCCCCCTCTCTGTGTGGTTGACCTCTGACCTGACCCCCCCCCCCCTCTCTGTGTTGCTCCACAGTAGGCAGCTGATGCCCCCCCCCATGCCCATGAACGGAGGAGTGCGCCCCACGGTGGAGGAGAGGAGGCTGCAGCAGGGGCCCCTGGGTAAGGGCTTCAACCCTGGGGCCACTGACCCCACTGACCCCAGCGACCCCAACTCAGGTCCACTCACAACCCCCCCCCCTTTCTGCCACGGGACGTCTGTGTCCTGTCCTGTACCCGACCCTCCAGCCCGCCACGTCTAGCCGTCCCTCCGTCTAGCTACCCCAGGGTCAGGCAGTGCACCGCCATCTGCTGCCCCTTTCTCCCCCTGCCCTCCTCTCCCCCTGCCCCTCTCTCATGCCCCCCTCCTCTGCCCTCCTCCCCCCGAGGTGAAGCTGCACTCACAGAGCCACTCTCTGATCTCCAACAGGACTTTTCCAAATGTCTTCCACGTCAAACTCGGTCTTGGTCTCATCTCCTGTTAGCATGTTAGCATACCTGCATGCAGAGTAGCATGCTCACACTGATGACACCGTTAGCGGTAGCTTAGGAGGAACACACTTCCTCTCGCTGTGTGATGACTGACAGGTCAGGAACAGACAGCCCTCCGAACAGACAGCCCTCTGAACAGACAGCCCTCTGAGCAGACAGCCCTCCGAGCAGACAGCCCTCTAAACAGACAGCCCTCTAAACAGACAGCCCTCTGAACAGACAGCCCTCTGAACAGACAGCCCTCTAAACAGACAGCCCTCTAAACAGACAGCCCTCTGAACAGACAGCCCTCTGAACAGACAGCCCTCTAAACAGACAGCCCTCCGAACAGACAGCCCTCTGAACAGACAGCCCTCTAAACAGACAGCCCTCTAAACAGACAGCCCTCTGAACAGACAGCCCTCTGAACAGACAGCCCTCTAAACAGACAGCCCTCCGAACAGACAGCCCTCTGAACAGACAGCCCTCTAAACAGACAGCCCTCCGAACAGACAGCCCTCTAAACAGACAGCCCTCCGAACAGACAGCCCTCTGAACAGACAGCCCTCTAAACAGACAGCCCTCTAAACAGACAGCCCTCTGAACAGACAGCCCTCCGAGCAGACAGCCCTCTAAACAGACAGCCCTCTAAACAGACAGCCCTCCGAGCAGACAGCCCTCTAAACAGACAGCCCTCTGAACAGACAGCCCTCCGAGCAGACAGCCCTCTAAACAGACAGCCCTCCGAACAGACAGCCCTCCGAACAGACAGCCCTCCGAACAGACAGCCCTCCGAACAGACAGCCCTCCGAACAGACAGCCCTCCGAACAGACAGCCCTCCGAACAGACAGCCCTCCGAACAGACAGCCCTCCGAACAGACAGCCCTCTGAACAGACAGCCCTCTGAACCGCAGCACCAGCACAGATGGAACAGAGCTGGAACGCTGTGTCAGAGCGTCTTATGTCTTCGAGTCAGGCCGAGTCTTTTTAAGATGTGCAGATGTGTCAGGGGTCAAGGGTCAGGGTTGTTCTGGGGGTCGTACCCCCCCTACCCTCCTCCCCCTTTTTCACGCCCACCGTCCCTCTCTGATGACGTCATCAGACAGGAGTGTCTGTATCGCTCGCCCCGCCTCTCACTAACAAGACTCTCTCTCTTTTGTGTTTCTCTCCTTCTGTGTTTTTCTTCTCTTTCATGTGTCTCTTGGGTGGATACTGGATGCTGATTGGTGGGTGGGGCACGGCTCTTCTCTGGACTCGCCTCACGATTGGATGGTCCTTCCGCCACCTCTCCCCCACCGACCAATGGCTGTTGCTGACCCCTCCTACACTCCTTTAATTAACTCACTACTGCTGCCAAACATCATACTGTCCATTAACTGTTTATCTCTCCCTGAAAAACCTGACATTAACTATTGATCACTGACTGTCATTCTTTGAAATGTGTGGCGGTTGCTCTGCGCTCTCCTGTCTGTGTGTCTGTCTGTGTGTCTGTCTGTGTGTTTGTCTGTGTGTCTGTCTCTGTGTCTGTCTGTGGTTGTCTTTTGTCCTTGTCTCTCCCCCTCCCTTTTCTCCGCCCCTGTCTCTCCCCCCCCTCCCTCCCCCCCCCCCCCCTGCAGAGCCCTCAGCCAAGTGCCTGAAGACGGGCCTTGTGGCGTACGCTGGCGACTCCTCCGACGAAGAGGAGGATCACTCCACCCCCAAACCCTTGGGGGCAGGTAACCCCGGGGGGCCCCCTCCCCCCGCCTCCTCAGGCTGGACGCTGGGGTACCGGTGCCCCCCTCCTCCCCCCCCACGAGTCAAAACACAGCCTCAGCAGCAGCAGCAGCCTCCACACATGCCTTTCTGGATGGCTCCCTGAGACTGGAGGTAACGCTCCCCCCCCACCATAAAGCCCCCTGGCCCCCCCGGCCCCCCCGGCCCCCCTGGCCCCCCAGCCCCTGCTGTGGATGCAAGATCAAACAAGATCCCCCGCCCCCCATGCCAAACTGTAGCTGTTCCAAGCAGACAGCCCCCCCCCCCTTCTTTCTAACGAAGTGGATTTTCCTTTGATAACGTTGTCTTGTGCTCAGCAGTGTCGTGAACGAACTGTACAGACTCTTACAAAAAGAGGAAAGACTTGAGAAAAACAAGCATGTTCGTGTTTGGGATGTCCACGTGTGCTTTGAGTTCAGCTGTGGAGGAATGGTGAGGTATACTAAGTTTGTAGAAGCTAAGTAGACACCACTCTGTAACATTATCAGTATGTGTCTCCCTTCAGATTTAGAGCTGCTCTAACGAACATGTACCGGTACATCACATTAAGACTAAATAGGACCATGGTTTCCACACTTCCTGTCCTCTTTTCTTCCCCCCCCCCCAGATCTTGACTCACTCTTTGCTCCTCTGTGTAGCACAGATCTTATCAATAGGACCTTTACGGCTTCTCTGTACCGAGGACTGACCTCGGAAACTATTCTCGATGCTTTTGTGAAATAAACATTATTTATTACCGTGTATGCGAGTTTGTGTTTACCCCCAAAAAATCATAAAAGAGTTGATACGAATGCAGTATGATGGAACTTTATACACTTGAGAATGAAATATTGAACACAGTACGTTGATGTCATTAACCATATGCTACTAATAAACAAACAAGACAGTTAGATAACCAAGGATTGGAATAGGAAGTCACAGGAAGAGGAAGTGAACAGCTTCAGATCATCTCGATCTCAGGTTCTCTAGGAGGGTTTCTGATGTTGTGCTCAGCGATGCGCTTCTCCATGACTGGACGGAAGTGACGGATGAGACCCTGAGGAGTCACACAGGTGAGGAGTCACAGGTGAGGAGTCACACAGGTGAGGAGTCACACAGGTGAGGAGTCACAGGTGAGGAGTCACAGGTGAGGAGTCACAGGTGAGGAGTCAGGTGAGGAGTCACACAGGTGAGGAGTCACAGGTGAGGAGTCACAGGTGAGGAGTCACAGGTGAGGAGTCACAGGTGAGGAGTCACACAGGTGAGGAGTCACACAGGTGAGGAGTCACAGGTGAGGAGTCACACAGGTGAGGAGTCACAGGTGAGGAGTCACAGGTGAGGAGTCACAGGTGAGGAGTCACACAGGTGAGGAGTCACACAGGTGAGGAGTCACAGGTGAGGAGTCACAGGTGAGGAGTCACAGGTGAGGAGTCACACAGGTGAGGAGTCACACAGGTGAGGAGTCACAGGTGAGGAGTCACAGGTGAGGAGTCACACAGGTGAGGAGTCACACAGGTGAGGAGTCACAGGTGAGGAGTCACAGGTGAGGAGTCACACAGGTGAGGAGTCAGACAGGTGAGGAGTCAGACAGGTGAGGAGTCAGACAGGTGAGGAGTCACAGGTGAGGAGTCACACAGGTGAGGAGTCACACAGGTGAGGAGTCACAGGTGAGGAGTCACAGGTGAGGAGTCACACAGGTGAGGAGTCACAGGTGAGGAGTCACACAGGTGAGGAGTCAGACAGGTGAGGAGTCACACAGGTGAGGAGTCACAGGTGAGGAGTCAGACAGGTGAGGAGTCACACAGGTGAGGAGTCAGACAGGTGAGGAGTCACAGGTGAGGAGTCACACAGGTGAGGAGTCACACAGGTGAGGAGTCACACAGGTGAGGAGTCACACAGGTGAGGAGTCACAGGTGAGGAGTCACACAGGTGAGGAGTCACACAGGTGAGGAGTCACACAGGTGAGGAGTCACACAGGTGAGGAGTCACAGGTGAGGAGTCACAGGTGAGGAGTCACACAGGTGAGGAGTCACACAGGTGAGGAGTCACAGGTGAGGAGTCACAGGTGAGGAGTCACAGGTGAGGAGTCAGACAGGTGAGGAGTCACACAGGTGAGGAGTCACACAGGTGAGGAGTCAGACAGGTGAGGAGTCACACAGGTGAGGAGTCACACAGGTGAGGAGTCACACAGGTGAGGAGTCACAGGTGAGGAGTCACAGGTGAGGAGTCAGACAGGTGAGGAGTCACACAGGTGAGGAGTCACACAGGTGAGGAGTCACAGGTGAGGAGTCACACAGGTGAGGAGTCAGACAGGTGAGGAGTCACACAGGTGAGGAGTCAGACAGGTGAGGAGTCACACAGGTGAGGAGTCACACAGGTGAGGAGTCACACAGGTGAGGAGTCACACAGGTGAGGAGTCACACACCTGCACAGGCCAGGCCGCTCCATCCCCCAGAGCACAGATGGTGTGTCCCTCGATCTGCTTGCTGAGCTCCCAGATCATATCGATCTCTGAAGCAGCCGCCTCTCCGCTCACAAAGCGCCACATCATCCTGTCCATCCAGTCGACCCCTGCACAGGACGAAGGATGCTCAGCGGGACTGGGATCGCAAAGCACTTCCTGTGGACACTCTAAACCAGCGGTGTCAAGCCCTGTGGCATCGAGGGGCCATGAGGGTGCAGGCGCTATGCCAGCTGGGTTCTAGAGTAGAGGAACTCGTGTTTGGTTGATACAAAAAACCTGCACCCTCTTGGCCCTCAATGGCACACGGTTCAACACCACTGTGCTAAACTGACATGCAGAGAGCTCTCAGTACCCTACCTTCCCTGCAGGGGGTGCACTGACCACAACTCTCATGCTTGTAGAACTCCACCAAGCGGGCGATGGCTCTTATCACATCTGTCTGGATGGAATATCACATGTACATCACATGTCTGTCTGTGTTTGTACACCATGACAGACAAAGTTTATTTCATTACTAAGATACATTTCTCTCCATCATATTTCTCTCACAGATTTATCCATGACGATGATGGCGGCTGTTCCGAGGGCGGTTTCTGCTCGAACCAGGTCGTCGAAGTCCATCAGGACGTCATCACACACGGAGCGCGGGATGACAGGGGTGGAAGACCCTCCAGGGATCACCCCTAACAAGTTGTCCCACCCCCCCCTCACTCCTCCTGAACCACACACAAGCAAGCGAGAAGTTAGAGACGCTCATTCAGTAAGTCATACTGTACATTTACATTTGACATGTATTCATTTAGCAGAAGCTTTTATCCAAAGCCACTTCCAAGAGAGAGGCTTCACAAAAGAGCATCACTGATCATAACAAGGTGATAGATCACAAACATTGTGGATAGTCAGATTATGAAGCATAACATTGTGGGAAACCAAACAGGTGCCAAAGGGAGGAGCCACAAGAGCTGGAGAACTGTAGAAGTTATGCTCACACACACACACCACATACACACACCACACACACACCACACACACCACACACACCACACACACACCACATACACACACCACACACACACCACACACACACCACACACACCACACACACCACACACACACCACACACACACACCACACACACACCACACACACCACACACACACACACACACACCACACACACACCACACACACCACACACACACACCACACACACACACCACACACCACACACACACACCACACACACACACCTGCATGTCTCTCTATCAGTTCTTTTAGAGGGATGGACATTTCTTCCTCCACAGTGCATGGTGTGTTAACATGACCAGAGATGTTAAACAGCTTCGTCCCTGAGTTCCTCTCCCTCCCGAAGCTGGCAAACCACGCTCCGCCTCGACGACAGATCGCCGGCGCCACGGCAACCGTCTCCACGTTAGCAACGGTCGTCGGGCATCCGAACACCCCTGGATAATGGGGCGGGAAAAAACCCGAATAGTTTGTAGGTCAGCTGCCGATTGCGTGGGGGCGGAATGGGAAGGAGTTGTAGGTTAGAGGTCAGAGGTTTGTGACCTTACCGATGTCAGCGGGGAAAGGAGGTTTAAGGCGGGGCTTCCCCTGTTTGCCCTCCAGTGATTCGATGAGAGCCGTTTCCTCCCCGCAGATGTAGGCGCCCGCGCCCCGCATTACAAACACGTCGAAGTCGTACCCGGAGCCACACGCGTTCCTGCCAATCAAGCCGGCCTTGTACGCTTCGTTAATGGCAACCTGGAGAAGGACAGAGTGACGTAGGTGAAACGGCTTTCAGAGGTGTAGTCATCTGGAGACTGTTTTCAAAATCAAGACATGTCGACTCCCATCCAGAAAGTTATTCTCAAATAGAGAAAATGATCTGAGAACTTAAACTACTGAGATCTCAGACCATTGTATTTCTGATTGAGAACGATTTCTAGATGGGGGTCGACACATCTTGATTTTGAAAACAGTGTCCAGATGACTACACCTATGAAAGCTTTTTCTACACTGGAACCCTTCCAGATGAATAACCACCATCATCACCTGCAGGTTGGAGGACTCGTTGTAGAACTCTCCCCTGATGTAGATGTAAGCAGCGCGGGCTCCCATGCACCTGCCAGCCACCAGGCAGCCTTCCACCAGCTTGTGGGGGTCGTGACGCATGATCTCCCGGTCCTTACAGGTTCCTGGTTCCCCCTCATCTGCATTCACTACCAGGTACTTTGGTCTGAGACACAACATGGAGTTCCTGGGAGTCAGGTGGCTGAGCGGTTAGGGAATTGGGCTGGTAACCAGAAGGTTCACGGTTTGAATCGCAGCTGTGCCATGGATCGTGGGGAATGTCCCTGTACTTGCTGTAAGTCACTCTGGATAAGAGCGTCTGGTACATTACTAAATGGATTGAGAATGAATTGACAGAGGAAACAGACAGCTTGATATTATACTTTGTGTACGTGTGTAACTCTAAATATTTCAAGACTTGAAGAAAGAAAAGAAAAAAAAGTACATTGTTTTTGAAGTTTGTGTGAGTTTATACAAATCTCTGTTGTATAATGTTTTTATCAATCCCAAAAAATTGGGGGGGGGGGGGGGGGGTGTAAATGAATGAGTGTGTGTGTTTAAGTGTGTGTGTGAGTGTGAATGAGTGAGTTTGTGTGAGTGAGTGTGTGTAAGTATGTGTGTGTGAATGAATGATTGTGTGTGAGTGTTTATGTGTGAGTGTGAATGAGTATCCTCGCCTGCCATCGCTGGGTTTGTTCATGAAGCTCCACTTCATCCCTGTGGGGAATCCTGCTCCTCCTCTCCCCCTCAGTCCAGACACCTTCATCTCATTCAGGATCCAGTCTGTCCCCTTCAGCAGGATCTCTTTAGTCTTGTACCAGTCTCCTCTCTGGAGAGCACCCTTAAGCCTACAGTCACATGGTCCCAGAAGAGCTTCAACAACTCATTTAAAATTCACCAAAACTGAGATCAGACATCAAACCTAATTTCATTTTAAAAATAAAAATAAAATAAGGTAATTTAATTTTGAGGTGTTGTATTTCTACCTCCAGTCATGACGACCAAATAAATTGGTGAATATCCGGTCTTGGTCACTAAGTGGGCCAAACTTGGTCTTCTTTGGTTTCTCCTGTCAACATACAGTGAGGATATGGGCGCGTGCAGTCAGAAAACAGCTCGAGGCCTATGTTGGAGTGCAGAAGCATCACGAGCTTGCTTACCTGTTGCTTAGCAGCGGTGCTGTAACTCAGGGTCAGGCACGGCGCGCGGCGATCAAACGCTGCTGCAGAACGCGCTCCTGCACATCGCAGCACGCGCTGTAAGGTCAACATCTAAACACAGACGTTCATATCAGGAGCGCTCGTGACGTAAGACTCTTCACAATGTACACATCAAAACTTTGAATATTCAGTGGCGGGCGGGCCCACTTTACATCACGTAAATTACCCCAGTAGCCTTACAGTTAACAGAAATATCGTCAAATATTAAACATAATATTCAACAGCAAGACTTAACACGAACAACGTGAGTTGTATCGACAGGGTTGCTAATTCTAGAAGCTAATTGATGCGTTACGAACACAACTAATCTCCGTTCACCTTTCCAACCTGGTGAAGAACGATGATGTAGCCTCGAGTCAGGCCTCCGGGTTATCACCGAGTTATCCAGCAACGAATGCAAACACTCCACTTAAGCACCGTTTCTAACAGTCATAGTTTGTTTGTTTGAGATAACCTCACCGGCCTCTGATAGAAGGAGCTAATCGGATTATGACGAGCACGCGCTGGCGATAGCTGCGACAGGTGTCTCGAGCGGTGCTCAGGAATCCAGACCAAAGATAATAACGAAGACAAAAATACTACAAGTAATACACATTTTCTTACCCGCTAATTTACGGTAAACAATATTAATATAACTTTGTGAAATGAAGACAACGTTCTTGTAAGACAATCGTTTAACAACATATATTTATTAATTTTCTTAATTGATTTTATTTCCTTTGACACTTGATTGTCATTTTTTATTATTAGTTTAAGATCTATATATGTTTATTATTTGCTCCATCCTGCTACACTAAATTCCGTGTATGTGCAAATTTACATGACGAATAAACCGATTCTGATTCTGATAGACTGGATGCACGTGCAGAAATCCTACAATATAAAAAGTGCAGTTTACATTTTATTTGAATATCAGAATATCAACAAATTACAAAAGACACTGGAACCGATATATTTGTTTATTTATTTGTTTTCTTTACATTATTTGAAACAAATGATGGGAAAATGAATTTATTATCTCTGAGAAAGGTCCACTAAAATTATTATTTTTATATCCCTGATAGTGAGGTCTCTGTCCAGAACAGAACCCAAGTCCCTTCACCAAAAGCCAAAAGAAAACAATGAGCAAATAGAAACACACACACACATCACAGCTGGCATCTGGGAAACTCACTCATTCACAAAGCTGAAGCCAGGGGAAGAAACACACTTCATGTCAAAACAGAAACAGCTCTAACCAGAAACACTCACACTGTGTGTGACAGGTACCGCAGGTAAACTGCACACCTGTTTCAAGTAAATCACAACAGGTCCAACGACTGGATCCATCAGTCCATTATGGCCCACTTCAAAAGAGTACACGTATAGAAAATGGTATATTTGAATCTAGACTTTTGTATGAAGGAAGTTCATACCCCTTAAGCACGTTGACATTTACATGAAATTTCTTCCCACAACTTTGCATAATCACTTTAGTGCTCAAGATTTCCTGAGAATAGTTGCAGCACAAAATAAAGGCAACTTCACCTCACCTCTTTACATAAGTAATATTTGTTTGTTATGGTCATTTACTCTGAACAGTTATGTACTAGAGAGTAGAGAGTAATAAATGTTAATAAGAGTTTAGAGGATTTGATAAATATCTTCTATTTCAATTGTACAATCATAAACTGAGTGAAGTCATGGAATGAATATTAAGGGAGGTAAAAGAAAAAAAAATGAAGCTCTCAATTTTTATAGTGCAAATGAATCAGAAACATAAATAGTATTCTGTGCTGCACTCTCCATTAGAGAACTGCTACACCTGACTGAGACTACAATATTTCTGCAGAGGAACAGGTACACACACACACACACACACACACACACACACACACACACACACACACACACACACACACACACACACACACACACACACACACACACACACACACACACACACACACACACACACACACACACACACACACACACACACACACACACACACACACACACCCTCAGTTACCCAGAGGGATACACAGTCTCACTAGAGAGAGAAAAAAAGACCTGTAAAACCAAACCAGATTATATTTTATCCCTGCAATGGACGTGTAAACGTCCCCCCTTAAATCCCTGTTTGTTTAACCAGAGGACCAGAATCCATGAAGCTCAGATGGTTTATAGTCAAACTATGGACGTTGCAAGACGTTGAACACCTGCGAAAACGATGTGTGCGTTGTGATGCACGGAATCATTTATTCTGGGAGAAGGAATGTGTTTTCAACTGAGAGCCAGTTAAGAAAGCTCAGAAGCTCATGGGGTGTGTTCTTCAAAGTCAGAGACAGAGAGAGGGAGAGGAAGAGAGAGAGGAAGAGAGAGAGGAAGAGGGGTGCAGTTTTCTCTCCCTCACATAATCTCCCTTTTATCTTGTCTTTTCTCTCTACCCTGGATGATGGAATGATGTTGTTTTTTTGCTGATATCTGGCAGGGCTTCAAATGTGCAAAAAAGTGCAGAACAGGAAGATTATTGGACTGAAGACACGTTGCCCAGCAGGGCTCTGGGCTTTAAGAACCTCAGAACCTCAGAATCTCAGAACCTCAGAACCACAGAACCTCAGAATCTCAGAACCTCAGAATCTCAGAACCTCAGAACCTCAGAACCTCAGAATCTCAGAACCTCAGAACCTCAGAATCTCAGAATCTCAGAACCTCAGAACCTCAGAATCTCAGAACCTCAGAACCTCAGGCATGGCGAGAGGCCGGTATCCAGATCAGCTTCACCCAGATCAGAAAAAAAGCCACAATAAATTAACAAAAATAAATAAATAAATACAGAAAGCCCCTCAAACTCATTTTGTCTCCCTCTTATTTTGGAAAGGGGGGGGGGGGGGTCTTTGGAAGACACAGTTGTTGGAAAAGAACATCGAAAGTAAACTCAGAGGGTAACACATTTCTGTCACCAGTAACCCAAAGACCCAAACGTTGTTTTTTTGTGTGTATGTGGATTGATTTGCATAAAATGTGCATTATTCAATTAATATTAAAGCTTGAAACGGTCTTAAACGTGAAAGTTGTTCCCTGTCTGTCTTTAACAGATGAGTTTCATCCAAACCTTGGCCTCTTTCCACCGGAAGTCAATCCACTCGATTTAAGAATTTAAGGAATAAAACTCTTTGGTTTAATGTCCAACTGACCGAAGGACGAGTGACGACTCTAAAAAACTAAGGATTATATTCGATACACATCATCAAGCCTGCTGAAAATTACAAATATTCTCTACCAGGAAGAACATACAAAGACTTGGAATTTGAATTAAACCGAAACAGTATCGAACTCTAGTAGTTATAGTGATTAAATGCACCTTATTCTACGCACCATAATTGAACGTCATCTTCCTCACGAGTCACCTGTTATTAAACCACGTGTGGATCTATGACGTCAGACCTTCCTTCTCATCAGTACCTCGCGGTTTTTTGCATAGCAACAGAAAGCTTCCTGTAACCAGGCTAAACATGCATATATATACAGCACAACGATATCAAAGAATAGCCACAGGAAAAAAACAGCTCAAATTAAAAATAAAAAGAAGGAAGTTAATAAAACTATAAACTGTAATAGACAAACAAAAACTTTCAAGGGCGGAAAAAAATTGTCAGAAAACCCGTTTTCCATATATATTTTTGTATGCTTTAGTTATTATTTTCTAAGCGCTCTTTGTTTTTTTCTCTGCAAACAGCAGACACACACACACACACAGACAGACACACACACACAGACACACACACCATCCCCCACACCCACAGTCCCATCCATCCTTTCATTCTTCCTCCTCCTCTTCATCATCATCATCTTCTCCCATCTCATCTTCCTCTTCCCACACTTCCTGACCAGGGGCAGGAGAGCGGCTTCCCTCCATCTCGTTTCCCTCCATCGCCGCTCGGACTCCCCGGAGATCCACCCCGGTCCAGGAGAGGCCTGGATGGAACCTGTGGGCTCCCAGGAGGGAGAGGGCGTGCAGGGCTACAGAGCGCTCCCTCTCAGCCTCCTGGAGCAGCTGAGAGGCTTCAGACCCAGGCCCTTCCCCATCCACCAGCGCCCCTACAGATAGGTAAGCGGAGGGGCGAGGTGTGTTTAGGGCCAGAGGCTCGCACTGGTCGACCTGATCAGGGATATGACCCCTCCCGCCTCCTCCAGCCCCCCTACCATCCTCCCCGTGCCCGGCTCCCCGCCTGGGTCGACGGGTACGCATCTCCAGGCAGCTGTGGCCCTTGCGGTGTCGCTGGAGGTGGTCCTCGCGGGCGAAGGCCTTGTGGCAGAGCGGGCACTCGAAGGGGCGGGCCCCACTGTGGAGTGACAGGTGGTTCTTGAGGTCGTAGGAATGCAGGAAGCGGGCGGGGCAGTGGGGACAGGAGTACGGACGCTCTCCTGTGTGCTTCCTCATGTGGATCTTCAGCTTGTCGTTCCTGGGAGAGAGAAAGGGGGACGGGGGGGGGAGGAAGAGAGACGGGAGAGGGAGACAGGGGGAGAGAGAGGGGAGAGGGAGACAGGGGGAGAGAAAGACAGGGGGAGAGAGAGGGGAGAGGAAGACAGGGGGAGAGAGAGGGGAGAGGAAGACAGGGGGAGAGAGAGGGGAGAGGAAGACAGGGGAGAGAGAGGGGAGAGGAAGACAGGGGGAGAGAGAGGGGAGAGGGAGACAGGGGGAGGGGCAAGGGATGAGGAAGGGAGAGAGAGGAGGGCGAGGGAGAACGGGGGAGGAATCTAGTGAATATGAATGCAATGACCAAGTACACAAACCTGGGCTGCAGGTGACAGATGGATGTTACACACACAGACACACACTCACACACACACACAGATATATACTGCCTACATACCTAGTGAAGCGCACTCCGCAGGCTGAGCACTGGAAGGGTTTCTCCCCAGTGTGGGTCCTCATGTGGCGGGGCAGCTTTCCCGCTCCGTGGATGATCTTCTGACAGACGGGACACTGCTGAGGAGTCTGGGACTTCCTCTTCCTGCCCCCCGCTGCCCCCAGCACCGCCCCCCCCTGCTGGGGTGGAGGAGGCCCCCCACCGCCCCTCCGTTCCCAAGGCCCTCCTCCTCCTCCGACAGTCGCTCGTCCGGGAGAGAGGGGGGGTTGGTGGTGGAAAGGCGTTCGCCCGGCCAGTGCATCCCTCCGTTGACCTTCGACCCCATCTCCGGTTCCCTGCCCCATTTGCGTTCCCCGTTCTGCTCCGCTTTTGGGGAGGGGTACTCTGGTTCGGGGCTGGGGGGCAGGGTCGGGGGCAGGGAGCGGACGGGGTCGTGGGCCGGTGAGGGGTGAGGAGAGGGGGAGACGGGTACGGTCGGGGGGTGAGGTCAGGGGGGAGGACGGTTGCCTCTGCTGTGTCTGCTGCACCCTCTCCATCTTCCTCCTGTCTTTCTTTCTTCTGGAGCCTCTCTCCTTCCCTCTCTCCATCCCTCTCTCCATCCCTCTCTCCATCCCTCTCTCCTTCTCCCTCTCGGAGGGGAAGGCCCTGTTATCTCCCCCCCACGCCTCCCCCTCTGCCTCCCCCGTCTCCCCCAGTATTTCTCGGCAGGCGTCCGCCACACACTGGATCCCGAGCAGCTGAGCCCCTCTCAGGACGTCCCTCATCCCAGAGCTGCGGATGGTCAGCGTGGCCGTGTAGGCAAACTCCAGCAGAGCGTCCAGAGCGTCGGGCGCCACGCAGTCCAGCTGACACACACTGAACCCTCCCCCTCCTCGCCCCGCCTCCCCTCCCCCATCGCCCTCCTCCACCCCAAACAGCCTGCGGAAGTAGAGGCTGACGGCTGCCATGACGGAGCGGTGGGTGGGGTAGCGCGCTCCCCTGGAGGTCAGGGTGAGGTCACACAGGAGCCCCGCCCTCCTCTGAGCATTCAGATTGGACAGGATCTCGCTGCTGTGCTCCGGGAAGGGGATCCCAATAAGACCGTCCTCTCCTGGAGACATCGCCACCTGGAGGACAGACAAGGAACAGCAGCTGAAGACACTGCAGGTTGTGGGTGAAGGTACAGGGAGACTCAGCGCCGAATCCACCTGGACCTGCCTGCCCAGGCCCCGCCCACCACCGCTTCATCCGCCCTTATCCAATCACATGAAGCACCCGACCTGCAGGTTCGACTGATCGCTCAGGTTACACTCCAGGAAGTGCACAAATACCTAAAACACCATCATGACATCATGACAAGGGTCTCCACGGCAACCTTCCCTCTGACTGTTTGTCTACCTCACGACATGTGACATTTATAGACAGGAACCAGGTTTAGCAGCACCTCTCCCCCCTTACCCTCCCACCTCTCCCCCCTTACCCTCCCACCTCTCCCCCCTTACCCTCCCACCTCTCCCCCTTACCCTCCCACCTCTCCCCCCTTACCCTCCCACCTCTCCCCTCTTACCCTCCCACCTCTCCCCCCTTACCCTCCCACCTCTCCCCCCTTACCCTCCCACCTCTCCCCCCTTACCCTCCCACCTCTCCCCCTTACCCTCCCACCTCTCCCCCCTTACCCTCCCTCCTCTCCCACCAGATTACCAAAGCAGGAAGAGCTGGTTTTCACTCTGATTTTAGAGAAAGAGAGGGGGGGGGGGGAGAAGAAGGTGGAACAGAGAGGTAGAAAAATGTATTTCCCCCAAAAGGTGTCAGAGAGGCATTCATGAATCCTAGCAACTGAAGGAGGTGAAAGGCGTGGCTGAGCTGCAGGTCAGAGGTTACAGAGGCTGAAGGTCAGAGGTTACAGAGGCTGAAGGTCAGAGGTTACAGAGGCTGAAGGTCAGAGGTTACAGAGGCTGCAGGTCAGAGGTTACAGAGGCTGAAGGTCAGAGGTTACAGAGGTTGCAAAGGTTACAGGGTTGAAGGTTATATTTAGAGCCATAGCACCCTGAATACTAACACAGACAGACAGAGGAGAACATGGGGAGAGAGAGGATGAGCAGAGGAAGAGAGGAGGAGGGGGGAGAGACAGAGAGAGAGGGGGGGAGAGGGAGAGAAAGAGAGGAGGGAAGAAGGAGAGAGGAGGGGAACAGCTGTGAGGTGGTACAAGCCGACAGAAAGTTAGAAGGAAATGATTTATCAGAGGACATAAAAACTTCAGGAACTCTCAATCAGACAAACTGCAAATCAGTTTACACGAATGAAGAAACCATTTCCTGTAAGCGTGTTAGTAGATGCACATCAGGTTCATCTGCTTAATATAGCCTGAGCAGCGTTACAACTGGGAAATCCACATGGGTAAAACCTGAGGACACCCCTCCTGTTCCCAACGCTCCTCACCTCTCCCACCAAGCACTGTTCAACAATACCTCACGCACCTGAACAATCCAGATTTTCCACAAACAACTGACTCACCCCCCCTATCCCCCACCCCCCTATCCGTCCCTCCCATAGCAACCAGCAGCCCCCTAGCCAGTCCATAATAGTTTCCAGGTAAGGCCCAGAGGGCACTCCCCAACGACAGGTACATCTACCTGACTAACCTGCTCCAAAACACACCCCATTAAACACACACACACACACATCACACACACACACACGCTAACATTCGCTTGGGTTCCATTGTTCCACTCAGTGGTCTGATCATGAGCTTCTGCTTCTCTAAGTCTGTGATGTTGTTCACTAAATCCAGAACTACAGAGACCCTGGTTACACTGAGTAACCCTGCCTACCCTGACACACACACACACACAGACACACACACACACACAGCAACACACACGGCACCACACATACACACACACACACACACACAAACAGCAACACACACAGCGCCACACACAAACGGCACCACACACACAAACGGCACCCCACACACACAAACGGCACCCCACACACACAGCGCCACACATACACAGCACCCACACACACACGGCACCACACACAGCACCCACACACACAGCACCACACATACACACACACACACACAGACACACACACACAGCAACACATACGGCACCACACATACACACACACACACAAACAGCAACACACACAGCGCCACACACAAACGGCACCACACACACACAGCGCCACACATACACAGCACCCACACACACACGGCACCACACACAGCACCCACCCCCCCCCCCCTCTCTCTCTCTCTCTGAGGGCTCCAGAGGTGACCCTACCTTCCCTGTCCTCATGCCTGACAGACGCAGCATCCGTGGGGCACAGCAGCTCTCTCTGCACGTCATGGCACCCGCGTCTTCTCACCGTCTTCTCCCTCAGACGCTTTCCTCACTTCCTTTAACACTTTGCTACCTACTTTACCTGCGGAGGAACGGCAAAGTCTAACACGGTTCTCTTGATGTTTGGTTTGAGGGTTTAGGTGCTCATCCTTGAGGATGTCAGTTTGGTCTTTTTTCTGTTCTCTCTCTCTCTCTCTTTCTCCTTCGCTCGCTCTCTTCCTGTTGTGTCAAAAGAGAGGGTGCACGGTGACAAACCCAGACTACGAGACACCCCTCCCCTTCCCTCGCCTACGCACCCCCCTCTCCAAAACGCACCAGGACGTTACGCGCGAGGTTTCTAAGATGGTTTCCGAAAAACATCAAGTTCCTGATTTGCTCGTCCTTCCGAGCGCTGGTGTGACCTCTGACCTGGCTGGGGGACAGGATGTGGACAGGTAGGACCTGAACGAGGACAAGGATGATCAGAGGGGCTCAAAAAGCCCTCGGCACCCTTGGGGGGGGGGGCGTGCTCACACAAGCAGATGTAAGGAAGGGCCGAAGATCAGAACCGTACAAAACAAATCATATTGTTCGTCTGAGTCATAACAAACCCATTCACAGGCATTCTGGTAGGTTAGATATGAACAGACGACCATATTGCATATTACTACAGAAGCCTGTCTTGCTTCCTTTATGACCACTATAAATATCAACGTAAACATACTAAACAGCAGGTCGAGATGACCTCACAGCACAACACACAACTGTCAGCTCGGTGACATCGACAACAGCAAAAGAAGCAAACACGACAATTACACGGTCCCCAACAGACCGCCTGTTTCTGGAACGACTCGTGAGATGAGGAGTATGAGCAGAAGCCTCAGAGAAGCCAGAGAGGAAGTGGAGAGATCAGGGGTGTTTGGCAGAAGCATCACCTATGCTCGTACACAACGAAATAACTGAACGTGTTGGGGGGGGGGGGGGGGGGGGGGGGGGGTAATGGAAAGGTCATATTTCCCCTCCCCAATAAGAAAACAATGTAAATCACAGCCTGAATCGACCAGAGAGGCTTTTCACTGGAATTAACTTGACATTGTTACTGACGTCTGTAACCACATCGTCCAATGAATAAGCATCATCACGTCAAAGTATTTTGATGTGGAAATATAACGGCTGTATCTCACTCACTGATGATGACTATTCAGGTCATATTTCAGCGTTTCTTGGAAATTGTTTATGAAAAAAAATGAATAACTGCTCTGTCTACTTGATGCTGTAGAAATCAAACCAGTGAAAAAAATATATATAATTGTTATTTGATACATCATGTTTTTTTTTTTGAAGAAAAAAAAATTCTGTTTTAATTGTGACATTTAAAATGAATTGAATCATTTTATTGTATTTTTTTTAAATACAGTTGGGATTGTAAAAAAAATTAAGTACAATTTTTCACTTGTTAGTAGAGAACAGGAATAATTCAATAAAACAAATTGGTTGTAAAGATCGAGGTGGTATTTCACCTCACTTCATCTTTCCAATGCGGATGTCAGACATTTGTTATTTCATACTAATATCCCAGAAGACAAAGAACAAGTTCTTTGAAAACAAGAACCATTTCTCTCTATCAAACAAATGTGAGTCACTTAAAGTACTCCCTTAAGAACACAAGTACACAAATACACACAACTGTACTCACCCACACACACACACACACACACACACCCACACACACACACATTTCACCACTGTTTAAAACAAGCAGCAATGTTTTACTGACAAAGATTATTTTCTTGGTGTCTCTCTCTCTCTTCTCTCTCTCTCTCTTTCTCTCTTCTCTCTCTCTCTCTATATATATATATATATATATTCTCTCTCTCTCTCTCTCTCTCTCTCTTCTCTCTCTCTTCTCTTTCTTTGTATCTCTCTCTCCTTCCTCTTCTTCTCTCAGTTTCTTAGTCACTCTGTTTCTCTTTATTCAGACACAGACCTTGTCGTTAAAAGTTGCACAGGCCAAAAGGTGACGTGTCAAATTCAAATCATGTGTATGGAACAGATAAAAACATCCCATAATGTACAGAAACCTAACGGAAACTTCTAACCTGTTCCAAGTTAGCTTTAGGAAAAATACCAGAAGAAATGTCAAACTAATTTAGGAAAGATGTCGTGCCCTGACATTGTTCAGATATATACACTGCTTGAGTTCATGAGGAAGAAAAAAAACCCTGAAAGATTAATATGTGTGAAATGATGTTCTATTACCATATGTCAAGGCTATGTGACACGCATGTATAAGTAATTGGTTCATTTTAAAAGGATTTTCGTTCTTTTTCTTTCTTTTCTAGAAACGGATTCTCACCTCCCACTCTCTTCATTCTATTTCCTCCTCTCAGACAATACACCTTCCTCATCTTTTACTTTTATTCTACTCATTAGATTATTTCCTTCCTATTAATAACACATGCAGATGCCATCACTCGAAAGTGAAGTGAACTATATTCTGATGTTTATCAAAATGAGGGGCGATACAACAGTCAGCTGGTCTATTTAAAAGGGGTTTCAAAAAATAAATACAATAAAAACATTTACCTGTTAAATATATAAACTTAAATAAATATACTTCATGAAGCCAAGCCTTTATAAGTCTTAGTTTAAACATGAGTTCTCCTGGAGAGTGACAAGGAGAGTGACCACTGCAGTCATGAGGCTGCCTCAGATGTGTTGCCTGTGTTGGAGGGATTCTGTGACCTTATTTTCCATTAAGTCTGTAAGTTCTCCCAATCCACCTCAATTATATTCACTTTTCAGAGCCAGGTAGGAAACTTTGACTTTTCTCCACTGCAGCTCAAAGCAAAGCACAGCCGGAGAAATGCTTTAATGAATTCTGATGTCAGATTTTCTCCAGAGTGAATGTTCCTTCATTCATATGACATTTTAAAACCAGCTCCCATCTCCTTGATTTATAGGATTATAAACACACAAAAACAAACAACTTTCCGTTGTACAAGCTGCTAGTTTGACTAACACACTATAAATAACTACACCAAAACAATAAATACGTCATTTAAAGATATGCAAACTACAATGTACAAGCCAAAATAAAAGAACCCCATAAATCGACTTTTGTATTTTATTTAAGCATTATAATGAATGAGCATGTATGTGAAAACTCTGACACACTGAAAGCTCTGAAAACCCTGCAGACTGTAAGAGACGAGCTCATACCGTTCCTCCTCCCTCACCTCCTCCCTCCTCCCTCACCTCTCCCCCTCACCTCCTCCTCCTCCCTCACCTCCTCCTCCTCCCTCACCTCCTCTTCCTCTCATCACTTCTCTCGCTATATTTTTCTGTCAGTCTAACCCCCTCTCCCCCTCTCTCTCTCTCGCTCTTCCCCTCTCTCTCTCTCTCTCCCCCTCTTTCCCCTCATCTCCCCCCCCCCTCGCTCTCCCATATTTACCCATCATGCACTGTGTGAGCTGAGAGACAAGTTGAGAAACAGAGCAGAGAAAAAAGGGGGATGAGATGAGACAGTTAGAACCTTCTAGAACCTTCTAGAACCCTGTTCCCCCTAGCATTGCCTCTCAGGACGAGGGAAAACTCTGTGACCCACCAGAGTTTCACAACCTCACACAGAACCACACAGAACCACACAGAACCACACAGAACCTCACACAGAACCTCACACAGAACCACACACAGAACCACACAGAACCACACACAGAACCACACAGAACCTCACACAGAACCACACAGAACCACACACAGAACCACACAGAACCACACAGAACCTCACACAGAACCTCACACAGAACCACACACAGAACCACACAGAACCACACACAGAACCACACAGAACCTCACACAGAACCACACAGAACCACACACAGAACACACAGAACCTCACACAGAACCACACAGAACCACACAGAACCACACACAGAACCTCACACAGAACCACACAGAACCTCACACAGAACCACACACAGAACCACACACAGAACCACACAGAACCTCACACAGAATCTCACACAGAACCACACAGAACCACACACAGAACCTCACACAGAACCACACACAGACCTCTCACATGGAACCTCACACAGAACCTCACACAGAACCACACACAGAACCACACAGAACCACACAGAACCTCACACAGAACCACACAGAACTACACACAGAACCACACAGAACCACACAGAACCACAGAGAACCACAGAGAACCTCACACAGAACCACACAGAACCACACACAGACCACACAGAACCACACAGAACCACAAAACCAACAGTTCAGCCTTCAGCATCACCACATCCTCCTCCACCTCCACCTCCTCCTCCTACTCCTCCACATCCACCTCCCTCCACCTCCTCCTCCCCCTCCACCTCCTCCTCCACCCCCTCCTCCTCCACCTCTCCTCCCCCTCCAACCCCCTCCTCCTCCTCCTCCTCCTCCACCTCCTCCTCCTCCTCCACCTCCTCCACCTCCTCCTGCCCCTCCACCTCCTCCTCCACCCCCTCCTCCTCCACCTCCTCCTCCCCCTCCACCCCCTCCTCCACCCCCTCCTCCTCCTCCTCCACCTCCTCCTCCACCTCCTCTTCCACCTCCTCCACCTCCTCCACCTCCTCCTCTGTCCCTACAGAGCTGTAACAGGCAAACTCTGCCTTCCCTCTCTGCTGATAATTCCCACTGAGCCGAACATTTGCATCCTACCAAGAGATATAAAAACAGACACAGCCAGAGAGAATTTGAATCAGCATTTGAATTAGTTAAAAGCCGAAACTAAAGCCAACAGCAGCCTAATGTTGGTCCCCATATGGTGACTTGCCAGTGTTGTTGTTGTGTCTCGTGCTTTATGTTCACAATCGTTGTGTTATGCATTTATAGTTCTTCTCTTGGCACTTATTGTTCTCATGATGTATGATTCACAATCTAAAAAACCCCACTGTGTTCTATCACGTTGCTATGCTCAATGACTGATGCTCTTTGTAAAGCTCTCTCTTGTAAGTCGCTTTGGAGAAAAGCGTCTGCTAAATGAATAAATGTTAATGATCTTCTGACAGAGCTGAGGTGGAAGGGCTGTTTTACTGAGAGGAGTAACTGCTGCATGTGGTGAACACACACACACACACACAGACACACACAGACAACCACAGAGACAGAGAGACACACAAACACACACACACACACAGACACACAGAGACACACACAGAGACACACACAGAGACACAGAGACACACAGACACAGAGACACACACAGACACACAGAGACACACAAACACACACACACAGACACACACACACACAGACACAGGGGGGCGGGGGGGGATTAAACCGACCCCCTGTGCAGGTTCACTGTGCTTCAGTTTGTCTTTAACTATGCAAGTCAGCCTGCCCTTATGAACACTGATGGTCTGGGAAGTCACCAATAATGCTGTTCAACTACAAGGTCCTCCACCAGCAGAATAATGCAGATAATCAGTGTTAAGCAACACCGTATGAACCAGAGCATGGGGGTCCAGTCAGTTCAGTGTAACCAAGCCTCGGCTGTGTTTAACTGGGGCAGCAGTGTGTGTGTGTGTGTGTGTGTGATTAGGTCTTGGTTCCAAGAACATTACATTATTCATTTGACTGGCAGAGCAGAGGCCTTCACCCTGGCTCTCCACTCCACAGCACCTATCTCTGCAGCTAAGCTAATGTATAGCCCTACTAACCCTTAGCCATGCTAACGTCCAGCCCTGCTAACCCTAGCCATGCTAATGTCTAGCCATGCTAATGTCTAGCCAATGCTAATGTCTAGCCAATGCTAATGTCTAGCCAATGCTAATGTCTAGCTCTGCTAACGTCTAACCCTGCTAGCCCAAGCCTTGCTAACGCCTAGCCTTGGGGGTGAAGAGGTGGAAAGGAGGAGGGGTGGAGTGGTGGAGGGGAAAGAGAGGGGGGGGGGAGGGGGAGGATGAAAGACCCCCCCCTCCCCCAAAAAAATCTGAGGTTGGAAAAAGGAAAAGGGGTCTGAGATTTTGGAGAGAGATCATACGAAAGAAAAAAAAATGCTTGTCTGAAAACACCTCAAGTTTCGAAGTTTCTTCGAAATCCCACAACGGAGGGAGTGGGAGACAAGAGGCACGTAAAGAGTGTGTCAGCGAGCGAGTGAGAGAGAGGTGGGTGTGGAGATCAGGGGGGAGATCAGGGGGGAGATAAGGAGGGAGATAACAGGGGAGGGAGGAACAGCTAGTGTTCACCTCTAACAATCTGCGGCAGATTTGAGGGGGTTAAAATACAGAGGAGGGGAAAAGGGGGAGAGGGGGAGGGAAAGCGTGAGGGTGAGAGAGAGAGAAAGAGAGAGAGAGAGGGAGTTAGAGGGAGGGAGAGGGAGAGGGAGAGGGAGAGGGAGAGGGAGAGGGAGAGGAGAGAGAGAGAGAGGGAGTTAGAGGGAGGGAGAGGGAGAGAGAGAGGGAGAGGGAGAGAGAGGGAGAGGGAGAGGGAGAGAGAGCAAGAGACAGAAAGAGAAAAGGAGAGAGAGACATTGACAGAGAGAGGGAAAGAGAGAGAGACAGAAGTAACCCTTCTTGCAGGTGTATGTGTGTCTGCAGAAGTTTGGGCGGGAGGGGGGGGGGGGTGCGGTAGCAACAAGCTCTATCAGTGAAAAGAGGGAGTTTCACTAATACAGAACACACAATATACACACACACAGAACACACCATATACACACACAAAGAACACACACACACACAAGGAAAGGACTTAATTTGGCACATTAACGAAAAGACCTACTTACAGTGACTTTGAGTGTGTGTGTGTGTGTGTGTGTGTGTGGGAGGTCTTCACTTGTTCAAAGGGATGCTGACAAAGTGGTTTCACAAACTGGTGTCTGTTTGCGTGAATATCTGGTCAGCAGTTTCCTTCGACCCCTCAGACGGGGGGGGGGGGGACTAAGACGTGAAAACATTTGTGTGAAGGCCAAAGGATTCAGACATCTCCAAAAATATGGGTTTAGATTTGTCTGTATGTGTGTGTGTGTGTGTGTGTGTGTGTGTGTGTGTGTGTGTGTGACTGTGTGTGTGTGTGTGTGTGTGTGTGTATGTGTGTGTGGGACTGCGTGTATATGTGTGTGAGTCTGTATTCAGCAGGAGTGGTGGTGTGTGTGCGTGTGAGCAGAAGGGTGTGTGTGTGTGTGTGTGTGTGTGTGTGTGAGCAAGAGGGTGTGTCTGGGTGAGTTGCTACATAGAAGGGAGGGTCTCTACACACAACACTGAGAATGATGTTGCAAAACACACACACACACATGCACACACATGCACACACACATGCACACACATGCAGAAATGTTGCAAAACTAACTGATCAGATCATCTTCCTGTTCTTCGGACGAACTCGAGCAGAGATGGACAAGATAGGCGACGACTGAAGAGGCTGAAGTAATGTCTGCAGATGGACACCAAGTCTAACAGAGGAAGACACTCTCTCTCACAAAGAAGACTTTCAACATCAACAAGTGACGCCAAGTAGACTGTTTTCTTTCCTGAATGACTGGTTATATGTTTGTGGTCCTGATGACAGCCTGCTGTTAATGATTCAAACATCAAAACAGTCTGTCCAAAGCAGCAGAACCACAGACAGTCTGTGCTTCCTGAACGCTTCTTTTAGATTCGACACCAAACCAAAACTCCAGACTTCTTAGTGTTTCACATTGAAAAATATAGAGCATCTGATTGGTCCGTCACTATGTCAGTCTTCAGTGATCTGCTGTCTAAACAGGCGGGATGTCACAGAATAAGATTCATAACGGACAGGAGGATGGACCAATTAAAAACCTCTGCACTTTGACCCTCGCATGCCATAAACTGCTGTGAGATAATACGCCTTATAAAAAAAGCTTCTTGTCTATCCGACAGGAAGTAGGACCAAAGATCCTCCTATCAAGCGAAGGGGAGGATCATTAAATCATTATTTCCTTTGGTAATGGAGTTCCCCCCCCTTTTGTGTTCTGGAGACATCGACACACTCCGTGTGTTGGATCAGCGCTGTCGGCGTGCTCACACACGTGTGTGTGTGTGTGTGAGCAACAAGTGTGTGATTTGTCTTTCCCTGAAACGCTCGCTCATCGTACTCCTGATGGTCAACACCCCCTCATCTTGTCTACGGCACCACAGAGAACTTTACCAGAACAGCTGAATCATTCTCACTCTCTTTCCTTCTTCTTCTTCTATTTGGTTCGTATCTTTACAGGAAGCAAAGTATGACCACTTCCTGTTAATCCCACCCCCTGCGTAAGAGTGTCGGCTGGTGGTCGGGGGGAGGGAGGGGAGGGCTGTGGTGCCACAGAAACTCAAGATTTAAAAAAAGAGGAAATGGAAGAGGACGGCACTTCCTCTTTGGACCTAGTGAGGCTGGGGGCTGAACAGAGCTACAGCAGCAGTGACCTGCCCCTCCTCCCTCCATGGAGAGAGGGATGAGGAGAGGGAGGGAGAGAGAGGGAGGAGAGAGAGGATGAGGAGAGGGATGAGGAGAGGGAGGGAGAGAGAGGGATGAGGAGAGGGAGGGAGAGAGAGGGAGGGAGAGAGAGAGGATGAGGAGAGGGATGAGGAGAGGGAAGGAGAGAGGGATGAGGAGAGGGAGGGAGAGAGGGATGAGGAGAGGGATGAGGAGAGGAAGAGAGATGAGGAGAGGGAGGGAGAGAGAGAGGGATGAGGAGAGTGAGGGAGAGCGAGGGAGAGGGATGAGGAGAGGGAGGGAGAGAGGGATGAGGAGAGGGAGAGAGAGAGAGAGAGAGAGAGAGAGAGAGAGAGGAGAGGGATGAGGAGAGGGAGGGAGAGGATGAGGAGAGGGAGAGAGAGGGAGAGGGATGAGGAGAGGAGGGAGAGAGGGATGAGGAGAGGGAGAGAGAGAGAGAGAGAGAGAGAGAGAGAGGGAGAGGGATGAGGAGAGGAGGGAGAGAGGGATGAAGAGAGGACGGACAGACAGACACGGGGAAGGTAGAGAGACGGAAAGCGATGGAGGTTCGACAGAAGTGTGACTGAGGTGCGCCCTGCTGGATGTCCTCCTAAGAGGTGTAGCGTGTGTTTGAGTCTCCCCCCCCTTCCCTCTCCCTCCTCCACCTCCCACTCAGCCTGTCTGAAACTGAAAGCCCCAGTTTATAAACAGGGAATTTGAAATAGGCTCACATGCCTAATTCATATACTTACTGGAACTGCATGTGTTGTGTGTGGGGGGGGGTCGTATTAGTTTCTTCCCATAGTAGACCCCTTGCCCTAAAACCCCCCCCACCCGCACCCCCACCCTCCCCAGTCACATGCACCACAACAATCACACGCACCATCTCTCAAACCCAGCTGAAGACACACACACACACACACACACCAACCTCTCAAACATCCTCATATAATCTGAACTAATCTAAGATCCTGTTGTCTTGTGCAGAATCAGCCACAGTAATGCTGTGTTGGTTAATCAGGGCTGTTCAAGTGTTTTATCTAACCAGTACATGCTGCTCACCTCCTGTCCATAAACACTGGGCAAGATGGTCACCTGCTGTTTCCCACACTCCTCCTCCTCCTCCTCTCCTCCTCCTCCTCCTCCTGCTCTCTGTCTCTTGGCACTCTGCTCCTCAGCAGACCTGGAGCGCTGGAGATGATGAGCTGGACGGAACCTGAGAGCAGAGGGAAGGTGTGTGATGGTTAGAGCCTTAGAACTGAAACGTGACTTTTTGGTTGTGTTCGTTTTGAGGGACTGTAGATGTTTCTGATACCTTGTCATGTGCAGAGGGGGGGGGGGTGGGGGGTGGGGGGGGTGAGCACGCAGCCACACACACACACATCACAACCACACACAATCACACACACAATCACACACACACACACAAGCAGGGGTTTAGAAAGAACAGAACAAACATCAAAACTCACTTCCCACTTCAACCTACCTCAGTGCAGAAGTACACTAGCAATACACACAGCACGGAAAGTACACAACACACACACACACACACACACACACACGAGTGAGAGAGAAGTCAATACACACATGCGCACACGAGACACACACACACACAGGGGACACAGATGCCGTGAACTCACACACACTAAGACACAAAGATACACACCCACACACACAAAGTTCAAGCACACACAACTCTTTATCACAGCCTGTTCATCCACACTTCAACTCAGTGACGTTGTGATGTCACAAATCCCCCCCAGATAACGAGAGGAGGGGTCGTGAGAACTGGCCAATCCCGTAAATGACAGTGGTAACTAAGTTACCATGACACTAGCGGGGGGGGGGGGGGGGGGGGGGGGGGGGGGGGGGATCAGTTACCACAGACAAAGCCAGCCTAACACTGCTGCCTAGCTGGCTGGCTGTCAGTTAGTGGATGACAACATCACTTCAGACCAGCAGCTTTAAGATGACAGCGGCAACATCGCTAGGCCAACAAGCTTCCCAGACACAACACTATCAGCCCTAACACAAGCCTTACACACACACACACACACACACACACACACATCTGCTCTGGCCCTCCCATGTTCGGAGAACACCTGAAAGGTTTCAAATGACAACAAATAAATGGGTCCAGACTCATTTGAAGTTGTAACTAATGGTTATGATAATAACTGCCATTATGGACAGAAAGACAAACTGCCTGTGAGACGCAGACCAAACCCAATCCAGCTGAACTAGTTAAGCCGGTCAGCCAGAGTTATGAGGGGAGAGTGTCTGAAGCCCACACCTTGACACACTGACACACACACACATGCAGACACACACACACAGACATGAACACACACACCACACACACACACACACACACACACACACAGACACGAACACACACACACACTGAACACACACACTGACACCCGAACACACACACACACACAGACACGAACACACACACACACTGACACAAACACACACACACACACACACACTGACACGAACACACACACTGACACACACTGACACAAACACACACACTGACACGAACACACATATGACACGAACACACACACACACACACACTGACATACACACACATACTGACACGACACACACACACACACTGACACGAACACACACACTGACACAAACACACACACTGACACGAACACACATACTGGCACGAACACACACACACACTGACATACACACACACAGGCCCACTGACAAGACAGCACATCCTAGAACCTAGCCTATACACTCCCCAACACATTAATAAAGTAGAAAAGCATTCAACCATGAATCGTGTCCAGGCTACAGTGGTGTCAGAACATGCTACAGCAGTGACTCGGTTCAGGCTCGAGCCTCTTGTAGATCAGATGATCCTGTTTGACATCAAAGTCATTCCTGGTCTCGAGCGCCATGATTGTGCGTGACAGCAGGGCAGGTTTTGGATGTCAGCCGGTGTGCGCTGCTATAATTAGACAGCCAAGCCTCCACTGGTGTACCCGCCGACCCTGCCTGCTCACCTGGCCCGCTCACCTGGTCCCTCCACCCCGGGACCGGGCTGCCCACGGCTCAGAAACAAACACACCTTCAACCAAGCCAAGCGTATTCTACAGCATATTCCGTTTAACTTCATCTAACGCGTATAGCGAGCTAATTATTTAATATATATATATATATATCTCATAGTCGACACGTCACACGGGAGTTACCGAATACCCATGACGTGGTTAGTCCTCTCGTGACCCCGGTTAAACCGAAAGGGAGGGCGAGCGAGCGCGCGAGCAGAGTGTGGAAGCTGAGGAGTTAGATAAAGAATAAAGAACACGAGCCTCCCTACCTTGATCCGAGTCTTTATTCCAGATATCCAGAAGCAGCAGGAAGGTGAGTGAGTTACCTGAGCGCGCCTGTGTCACCTGTCTGCTCCCACCCTGACCGGCTCTCTCGCTTCCTGGATCCGCAGCTCTGTCTTGTCCCACCCTTGCTCCCCCCCTCCCTCCCTCCCCTCCCCGCCCCCCCGCGCGCCGCTCTCCGGGGGTCACACTTCTCTCTAGCTCGTCCAATGCCTCGAGCTCTCCCGCTGACGAACCGAATAACAGCTTTAGGCTCGAGCTCTTCCTTTGCTCGTAGCGACCGGCTTGTTTCTATCGACCCCCTCTGTTCTGACTGTGTTGCTGTGGACCGCCAGCTCTCTCTCTGTCTCTCTATCGCTCTGTCTCTCTCTCTCTCGCTCTCTCTCCCCCTCCTCTCTCCCCCTCTGGCCCACTCTAACTCCCGGCTCCTCCTTTACTGAGAACCAGGAAGCGGCTTGCCCTACTTAAGCCCAGCCGCGGATTGGCTCTGGCGGCGCTGTAGAGGGACCGCTGGGTGGGCAGGGCACCGGGGGGGGAAGGGCACCAGGGGGGGCCAGGGCACCGGGGGGGGGGTCGACAACGGTGCGATAGGCCAGTGGTGGTGTCTGTCGCTCCCCGGGGGGAAGGAGGGAGGGAGCGTGGCAGGCTGGGTGAGCAGGTAGTGACTTTCAGAAATGCCGAAGGTATCTGGGCATCATTGTAGGGGCTGTGGGGGTCTCTCTCCTCTCCTCCTCTCTCTCTCTCTCTCTCTCTCTCTCTCTCTCTCTCTCCTCTCCTTCCTCCCCTCTCTCTCCTCTCCCTCCTACTCCTCTCTCTCTCTCTCCCTCCTCTTCTCTCTCTCTCCTTTCCTTCCTCCTCTCTCTCTCTCCTCTCTCTCCTCTCTCTCTCCTCTCCCTCCCTCCTCTCTCTCCTCTCTCTCTTCTCTCTCTCCTCTCTTCTCTCTCTCTCTCCTTCCTCCTCTCTCTCTCCTCTCTCTCTCCTCTCCCTCCTCTCTCTCTCTCTCTCCCTCCTCTTCTCTCTCTCTCCTCTCTCTCTCCTCTCCCTCCTCCTCTCTCTCCTCTCTCTCTTCTCTCTCCTCCTCTCTTCTCTCTCTCCTCTCCTTCCTCCTCTCTCTCTCCTCTCTCTCTCCTCTCCCTCCTCCTCTCTCTCTCCTCTCCTCTCCCTCCTCCTCTCTCCCCTCTCTCTCTCTCCTCGCTCTCTTCTCTCTCTCCTCTCTCTCCTCTCCCTCCTCCTCCTCTCTCTCCTTCCTCTCTCTGCTCTACTCTCCTAAGTGACTCAGCACTCTCTCTCTCTCTCATTGTGCAGGCTTTCTAGAAGTGACCCAGACTATGAAGGCAGGCAGACTGGATCTCACAGGGACTTTTCTCAACCTCTCCATGATCTCCAGGTGTTTTTTAATGTGTCGCACAGGATGTACACAACACAGCATGAGCAACACCTTCCTGTCACAAACCTGACAACAAGAATTTGGCACATGTTTGGTTTCCCATAATGTATGTTTCATAATCTGACTAGTCGCTTTGGATAAAGCGTCTACTAAATGAAAACATGTCAAATGTAACAAGAGGAAGGACCGTCAAACACACACACACACACACACTTCCTTTCTCTTCTTCGTACAAAATACTAACATACTACGCAACACACACACACACTTGTTGAAGTGGTTTCGTATAGCAGAGGAATCACTTGATTGTCTTCATGTCAGTCTGTCTGGCTTTGATCCAGCATCGCTCTGCGTGTCACAGCATAAGGATGGAGTCTTCCAGAGCAGAGGAAGTCTAAATATACCTCTGTGGTACACCCAGCACCCCCCCAACCCCCCTCACCTTCGCACTCACTGCCCCCCAACCCTAAATCTGTGCTCACTGTGGTCTAGCTACCTGTTCTACTGCTAGGAGTGTAGGCAGACGTGTGTGTTTGTGTGTTTAGACTGTGTGTGTGTGTTTAGACTGTGTGTGTGTGTGTGTTTAGGCTGTGTGGGTGAAGTCTTACATCAGCCACCAAGGTCAGAGGGTATGATAGAAGTACACACATGTTCACACACACACAGGCACACACACGTGCGCACACACACACACACACACACACACACACACACACACACACACACACATACATACCACAGCTGTTTTTGAATTGAAATATTTGTCCAGGATCAGAATTTTTCCAAATACTTGGTAATAAGTAATGTCTTGAATACTTTTATTTAATTTAAGTATTTAATTAATTTAATTCTTTAATAAAACGCTGTCTTCTTTCTAAATGTAAATCCAACACTGTGATTATCCTACAGTGATCGCTGAGCTACACTTCCATCATCCGCTGATCATCCAGGCCTTAAACTGCATAATCAGGAAGGGAGTCAGGTGGCTGAGCGGTTTCCAACTACAGCCTCCTCTCCTCCCCCCTACATATCTCCTCCCCCCCTTTCTTTCTCTCTCCCTCTGTCTCTCTCCTCCTTCTCCCTCTCTTTCTCTCTCCCCCATCCTCTCTCTCTCCCTCATCCCTCTCTCCCTCTCTCCAGTCAGTCATCATATCTCTGGTGTCTCTCTCCCTCTGTCTTGTCACACCCAGCATGTTCTCATCTTTGCATTCTGTCATTTATGATTGGATTTCAGTGTTTGTGTGTCACACAGTGTCGATCTGAAGTAGACATGAAAACCTCCCAGTTCATCTGCTGCTCTTCATTTCATCTAACCTGTCAGTTTCTCCCCCTCTCCCTCATCCCTCTCTCCCTCATCCCTCTCTCTCCCTCTCTCGCTCATCCCTTTCCCCCCATCCCTCTCTCATCCCTCCCTCCCTCCCTCCCTCCCTCCCTCCCTTTCTGCAGGGTTGTGGCTGGGCCTCTGGCTGCTCTGCTGGGGGTGAAAGAGACTGTAAGAGTCAGAGCGACGCCCAACTCCACCCTGGAGTTCCACTACTGTAACATAACTAAGACCCCAACCCAGGTAAAACAGCATGGAGCAGCGTACAGTACACCTGTCCTACCCCCCCAGTATGACCACTTACCCCCACAGTAGGACTACTAACCCCCACTAACCCCCACAGTAGGACTACTAACCCCCACAGTATGACCACTTACCCCCACAGTAGGACTACTAACCCCCACTAACCCCACAGTAGGACTACTAACCCCCACAGTATGACCACTTACCCCCACAGTAGGACTACTAACCCCCACTAACCCCCCCAGTATGACCACTTACCCCCACAGTAGGACTACTAACCCCCACTAACCCCACAGTAGGACTACTAACCCCCACAGTATGACCACTTACCCCCACAGTAGGACTACTAACCCCCACTAACCCCCCCAGTATGACCACTTACCCCCACAGTAGGACTACTAACCCCCACTAACCCCCACAGTATGACCACTTACCCCCACAGTAGGACTACTAACACCCACTAACCCCCACAGTATGACCACTTACCCCCACAGTAGGACTACTAACCCCCACTAACCCCCACAGTATGACCACTTACCCCCACAGTAGGACTACTAACACCCACTAACCCCCACAGTATGACCACTTACCCCCACAGTAGGACTACTAACCCCCACTAACCCCCCCAGTATGACCACTTACCCCCACAGTAGACTACTAACCCCCACTAACCCCCCCAGTATGACCACTTACCCCCACAGTAGGACTACTAACCCCCACTAACCCCCAAGGTATGACCACTTACCCCCACTAACCCCCCCAGTATGACCACTTACCCCCACAGTAGGACTACTAACCCCACAGTAGGACTACTAACCCCCACTAACCCCCACAGTAGGACCACTAACCCCCACTTACCCCCACAGTAGGACTACTAACCCCCACTAACCCCCACAGTAGGACTACTAACCCCCACTAACCCCCACAGTAGGACTACTAACCCCCACTAACCGCCACAGTAGGACTACTAACCCCCACTTACCCCCACAGTAGGACTACTAACCCCCACTAACCCCCACAGTAGGACCACTAACCCCCACTAACCCCCCCAGTATGACCACTTACCCCACAGTAGGACTACTAACCCCCACTAACCCCCACAGTAGGACTACTAACCCCCACTTACCCCCACAGTAGGACTACTAACCCCCACTAACCCCCACAGTAGGACTACTAACCCCCACTTACCCCCACAGAAGGACCACTTACCCCCACTAACCCCCCCAGTATGACCACTTACCCCCACAGTAGGACTACTAACCCCCACTAACCCCCACAGTAGGACCACTAACCCCCACTAACCCCCACAGTAGGACTACTAACCCCCACTTACCCCCACAGAAGGACCACTTACCCCCACTAACCCCCCCAGTATGACCACTTACCCCCACAGTAGGACTACTAACCCCCACTAACCCCCACAGTAGGACCACTAACCCCCACTTACCCCCACAGTAGGACTACTAACCCCCACTAACCCCCACAGTAGGACTACTAACCCCCACTTACCACCTCAGAAGGACCACTAACCCCCACAGAAGGACCACTAACCTTCACTAACCCCCAGTAAACTCCACTAACCTCCACAGTATGACCGCTAAACTCCACTAACCCCCACTAACCTCCACTAACCCGCACTAACCCCCAGTAAACTCCACTAACCTCCACAGTATGACCGCTAAACTCCACTAACCCCCACTAACCTCCACTAACCCCCACTAACCCCCAGTAAACTCCACTAACCTCCACAGTATGACCGCTAAACTCCACTAACCCCCACTAACCTCCACTAACCTCCACTAACCCCCAGTAAACTCCACTAACCTCCACTAACCTCCACTAACCCCCAGTAAACTCCACTAACCTCCACTAACCTCCAATCAACCCTACCAGGAAACCATATTCAGAGACTCACAGTTTGACTGTTTTCTTCTCTCCCTCCCTCTCTCTCCTTCTCTCCTTCTCTCCCTCCCTCCCTCCCTCCCTCCCTCCCTCCCTCCCTCCCTCCCTCCCTCAGAGTTCTGTAGACAGTGACCCTGTCTGCTGAAGAAGTTCAGGGAGGCCAGGTTAGACCAACACTCACCTCCTTCAGTCCTCCTCCTTCACTCACCTCCTTCACTCACCTCCTTCACTCTCCTCCTTCACTCACCTCCTTCACTCACCTCCTTCACTCTCCTCCTTCACTCACCTCCTTCACTCACCTCCTTCCCTCACCTCCTTCACTCACCTCCTTCATTCACCTCCTTCACTCACCTCCTTCCCTCACCTCCTTCACTCACCTCCTTCATTCACCTCCTTCACTCACCTCCTTCCACCATCCATCACCTCTCCAGTTTGCATCATCTGAGTGGGAGTTTCCATGTGTGTTTATCAGAATCAGAACATTCAGTAGTGCTCAGTGAACACTCTACAGTGAAAGTGTGTGGGTGCGTACCTGTCTATCATGTCTGTCTGTCTCACCTCCTGTCTGTCTGTCTCACCTCCTGTCTGTCTCTCTGTCTCACCTCCTGTCTGTCTGTCTCTCTGTCTCACCTCCTGTCTGTCTGTCTGTCTGTCTCTCTGTCTCACCTCCTGTCTGTCTCTCTCACCTCCTGTCTGTCTCTCTGTCTCACCTCCTGTCTGTCTGTCTCACCTCCTGTCTGTCTCTCTGTCTCACCTCCTGTCTGTCTGTCTCTCTGTCTCACCTCCTGTCTGTCTGTCTGTCTGTCTGTCTCTCTGTCTCACCTCCTGTCTGTCTGTCTGTCTGTCTGTCTGTCTCTCTGTCTCACCTCCTGTCTGTCTGTCTGTCTGTCTGTCTGTCTATCTGTCTCACCTCCTCCTGTCTGTCTGTCTCTCTGTCTCACCTCCTGTCTGTCTGTCTGTCCTCTCTGTCTCACCTCCTGTCTGTCTGTCATGTCTCTCTGTCTCACCTCCTGTCTGTCTGTCTGTCTCTCTGTCTCACCTCCTGTCTGTCTGTCATGTCTCTCTGTCTCACCTCCTGTCTGTCTGTCTGTCTGTCTCTCTGTCTCACCTCCTGTCTGTCTGTCTATGTCTCACCTCCTGTCTGTCTGTCTGTCTGTCTGTCTATCTATCTGTCTCACCTCCTGTCTGTCTGTCTCTCTGTCTCACCTCCTGTCTGTCTGTCTGTCTCTCTGTCTCACCTCCTGTCTGTCTGTCTGTCTCACCTCCTGTCTGTCTGTCTGTCTCTCTGTCTCACCTCCTGTCTGTCTGTCTGTCTCACCTCCTGTCTGTCTGTCTGTCTGTCTCACCTCCTGTCTGTCTGTCTCTTGTAGTTGGAGGTTCACCTTTTTACCTGCTCTCCTTTGTGGCTGGTCTGGCTGTCCTGATCGATGTGAGTGACCTCATCCTGGACTCCAAACACCCCAAACACTCCAAACACTCAACCACTCAACCACACTCAACCACACTCAACCAACAAACATCATCTCACACCTGGTCAGCCCCAGGATCAGCTGGCAGGACTGAGCACACCTGTGTGGGCATGATGTTCCTGGCAGCATGCTGCAGTGTGTGGTGTAGTAACATGCCTCTCTCTCTCTCTGCCCTGGTAGAAACCCTGGTTTTATGACGTCAAGCTGATGTGGGAGGGGTTCCCCACCATGGTGAGTCACCGGGGGAGGGGGGGTGGGGGGCGGGGGGGGGCTTTGATTCGTTTGTGCTGGATGTCTGCTAATCTATTTACCCTCCCTCCCCTCTCTCCCCCCTCCCCTCTCTCTCCCTCCCTCCCTCCCCCTCTCCTTCTCTCTCTCCCTCCCTCCCCTTCCTCCTTCTCTCTCTCTCTCTCCTCCTCCCTCCCCCCTCTCGTTCTCTCGCTCCCTCTTTCCCTCCCCCTCCCCCCCCTCCCTCTGTCTCCCATCTCTCTCCCCCTCCCTCCCTCCCTCCCTCCCTCCCTCCCTCCCTCCCCTCCCTCCCTCCCTCCCTCCCCCTCCCTCCCTCCCCCCCCTCCCATCCCCCTCTCCCCCTCTCCCCCTCCCTCCCTCCCCCCTCCCCCCCTCCCCCCCTCCCTCTCCCCCCCCTCCCTCCCTCTCTCTCCCTCCCCCCTCCCCCCCCTCTCTCTCTCTCCCTCCCCCCCCACCCCCTCCCTCCCCCTCTCTCCCTCTCTCTCTCCCTCCCCCTCTTACCCCCCCCCTCCAGACCCTCCTCCCCTCTCAGTACTGGTACTACATGATAGAGTTGGGTTTCTATGGTTCCTTGCTCTTCAGCGTGGCCTCCGACGTCAAACGCAAAGTAAGTTCCCATCCTGCTCAGAGAACATGGAACAGAGAACATGACATCCTCCCTGTGGATCTTAGAACACTGTTAATCACATCCTCTGATCAGGTTATTGATCCAACCTGACCTGGGTCATGGTTAACATACCCTGGGTCATGGTTAACATACCTGGGTCATGGTTAACATACCTGGGTCATGGTTAACATACCTGGGTCATGGGTTAACTACCTGGGTCATGGCTAACATGCAGAGAGAGCAGCTGGAGCCCGTGTTTGTTAGCATGACGAGAGGGAGCTTTACACGGCTGTCACGTGTGTGTCATGTGTTCAAGCCTTTGTTCATTGCAGGTCCGTGAACTCTGTCACCTGCCACAGGAAGCACACTTTCACAACACACAACACTTTCAGATCTGCAGTGCTGCATCAGACATTAGACTTGTGTGTGTGTGCCTGTGTGTGCCTGTGTGTGTGTGCCTGTGTGTGCCTGTGTGTGTGTGCCTGTGTGTGTGTGTGTGGGTGTGTGTTTGTCTGTGTTTTGGTTCACTCAGTCCCCGAACAAACACACAGACTAAACATATAAATGTAAACACAACACCTCCTAAGTTACCTCAGGTTGGTCATGCTAGGTTACATTAGGTTATACCGTCCCTTTATTTGACATATTCATTTCCTTTATTTGACATATTCATTTTAAGTTGATTCATTCCAGATTTAGTTGTTTGTTTTATTATTATGGTTTTTAAGTTGTTTTAAATGTAGGATATGTTTGGTTTGAAATAATTTATTTTACGATTGTCACTCAACTGATTTACCGGTAAATCATCCTCAGTGAATCAATCCCAGATGAATCATTAACACACTTATTTAGATACAGAGAACTAAAGGTTAGAAATGTGTGAAGGTATTCACTCTAAGAAACGGAAAATATGAATGTTACTCTTCCTTGTACAACTAATGTATAAAACAAGTCCCCAAATGATTAGGAGCTTTCTCAGGACATAGATCCTAACCATGACCCTCCTCTTCCCTCCCCCTCTCCTTTACCTCCTCCTCCCCTCCCTCTCCTCCTCCCCTCTCTCTCTCTCCTCCTCCCCTCTCTCCACCCTCCCTCTCCTCCTCCCCTCTCTCTCCCCCCTCCCTCCCCTCTCTCTCCTCCCCTCTCTCTCTCCTCCTCCCCTCTCTCCCTCTCCTCCTCCCCTCTCTCTCCCCCCTCCCTCCCCTATTTCTCTCTCCTCCTCCCCCCCTCTCTCTCTCCCTCCTCCCTCTCTCTCTCCTCCTCCCCTCCCTCTCCTCCTCCCTCCTCCCCCCCTCCTCCTCCTCCTCCTCCTCCCCTCTCTCTCCCCCCTCCTCCCCTCTTTCTCTCTCCTCCTCCCCTCTCCCCCCCCCTCCTCCTCTCCTCCCCCCCCCCCCCCCCTCAGGACTTCAGGGGAGCAGATCATCCACCATGTTGCCACCATCATGCTCATCAGTTTCTCCTGGTGTGTGAACTACATCCGGGCAGGAACCCTCATCATGCTGCTGCACGACACCTCCGATTACTTCCTGGAGGTACGGTGCTGTCCAGCACACACGTGCACGCCCACACACGTGCACAGCCCGCACTCGTGCACACCCGCACATTCAACCATCAGGCCAACTGTCTGGTTAGTAATCAGAAGGTCCCTGGTTCGAACCCCGGCTGTACCGACATGGCATTGTGTCCTTGGGCAGGGCACTTCACCCTACTTGCCTCAGGGGGGAATGTCCCTGTACTGTGCTGTAAGTCACTCTGGATAAGAGCGTCTGATAAATGACTACATGTAAAAGAGATTGCAGGCTGAGGCCAAAGCAGAGAGGCTCAACACTGCCCCCTGGTGGAAGGATGACAACATGTTCAGTTGTGTGTGTGTGTGTGTGTGTGTGTGTTTAATCTGTTCTTCTGTGTTTGACTTGGACAGTCTGCTAAGATGTTTAACTATGCTGGATGGAAGAACACCTGTAACTACATCTTCATCCTGTTTGCTGCCATCTTCATCATCACTCGACTGGTTATCTTTCCCTTCTGGTTAGTCTCACACACACATCCAGATGGACTGTGTGTTTGGTTATGGACACAGTGTGTGTGTGTGTGTGTGTGTGTGTGTGTGTGTGTGTGTGTGGGTGATGGTCACAGTGTGTGTGTGTGTGTGTGTGTGGTGATGGTCACAGTGTGTGTGTGTGTGTGGTGATGACAGTGTGTGGTGATGGTCACAGTGTGTGTGTGTGTGTGTGTGTGTGTGTGTGTGTGTGTGTGTGTGTGTGGTGATGGTCACAGTGTGTGTGTGTGTGTGTGTGTGGTGATGGACAGTGTGTGGTGATGGTCACAGTGTGTGTGTGTGTGTGTGTGGTGATGGTCACAGTGTGTGTGGTGATGGTCACAGTGTGTGTGGTGATGGTCACAGTGTGTCTCTCCTCCAGGATCATGTACTGGACCTGGGTCTACCCCCTGACTGTCTACCCCCCCTTCTTCGGTTATTACTTCTTCAACAGCCTCATGTTGACCCTGCAGTGTCTCCACATCTTCTGGGCCGTCCTCATCATCAGAATGGCTGTCAGGTTTCCTGTCCAACAATGTATGTACACACACACACCACACACTCACTCACTCACACTCTGGGTCACACACTCTCACACACACACACACACACACGCTCTGGGTCACACACTCTCACACACACACACACACACACACACTCTGGGTCACACAAACACACACACAGTCTGGATCACACACACACACTCTGGGTCACACAAACACACACACTTTCTGGATCACACACACACACTCTGGTCACACAAACACACACACACACAGTCCTGGGTCACACACACACACACACACACTCATACACACACACACACACACGCTCTGGGTCACACACACACACTCACTCACACTTACACACACACACAGTTAGTATATTCTAGGCTTCATTTGACAGAGTCCAGATGTCAGGAAGTTCTTGGTCTGTCTGACTAGTTCCTTGTGTCCTAACTCATCTTCTGGATTCCTTGTTTCCTACATCCTTCCTCCCTTTAGGAGGACAGTGGAGGACGAGCGGAGTGACAAGGATGAGACGGACGACTCAGCGGATGAGGATGACAAGAAGAAAGCTGGATCTGTTAAGAATGGCCCTGTGAGCAATGGCCACACAGCCCACAACAACAACCATGCCAAGGCAGAGTGACAGGAAGTAGGAAGCTGGAAACAGGAAGAGCATTTAAACTAATGTCCCCTCAGAGAGAGAGAGAGGGGAGAGAGAGAGAGAGAGGGAGAGAGAGAGAGAGAGAGGGAGGGGGGAAAGATGGAAGAGGGGACGTCGATGAAGGAGAGGAAGAGGTATTCAGGTCCATGACTTTGGATACACTACCTGGACCTGGCATGTAAACACAAAACACACACACAAACACACTTTAATTGTCAAACTCACACATAGAACCACACACTAACTCAACTGCAGAAATCGCTTTTTATTTCCACATAAGAGTTCCGTTGGTCTCAGCTGGGTGTCCTTACATTAACATTGATGAGAGATAGAGGAGGAACAGTGATGAGGAGGAACATGAAGAGCAACCGAGACAGAGATGGAGAGAGAGAAACAAGCTTCCCTTTCAGTATTGGCTGCCTTAAAAAGCCTTTTTCTAGTTTAGTTGTTTTGTTTTGGGGTTTTGTCTGCCTTGATCCTACAGTGTTCGCGGTCACGGTCGCTCCCTGGGATGTGGGTCCAGGTGACACAGCTGTACAGGAACACGACCACAGCGGTCTGACGGAGACTGAGACCTTCAGGAGACGTTTAGTCACTTGGTTTGATGATTCTAACTATGCAAAGATGTTTGTTTTGTTGACTTCCTGTGCCAACCTGTGTTCTTTGTGTGTGTGTGTGTGTGTGTGTGTGTGTGTGTGCGTGCTCGTGTGTGTGTTCACCCTTGTGGCTTCTGATCCTGCTAGTCAGAGCTCCAGCCTACCTCTGCTCACGTCCATTGTCCAGCAGGGTCACTTAGGACTGACCTCTCAGAGTGTAAGGTCAAGGGTCAATTCTTTTTTTTCTTTTTTTTTTCTTTTTTTCAGCACACGAGATTGATTGAAATTCATGTTGAGAGGATAAACATGTCTGATTCATGGACGAGCATTTGTTCTGTCCCAGACTGGCTGTGTTCAGACTGGCTGTGTTCAGACTGGCTGTGTTCAGACTGGCTGTGTTCAGACTGGCTGTGTTCAGACTGGCTGTGTTCAGACTGGCTGTGTTCAGACTGGCTGTGTTCAGACTGGCTGTGTCCCAGACTGGCTGTGTTCAGACTGGCTGTGTTCAGACTGGCTGTGTTCAGACTGGCTGTGTTCAGACTGGCTGTGTTCAGACTGGCTGTGTCCCAGACTGGCTGTGTTCAGACTGGCTGTGTTCAGACTGGCTGTGTTCAGACTGGCTGTGTTCAGACTGGCTGTGTCCCAGACTGGCTGTGTTCAGACTGGCTGTGTTCAGACTGGCTGTGTTCAGACTGGCTGTGTTCAGACTGGCTGTGTTCAGACTGCTGTGTTCAGACTGGCTGTGTTCAGACTGGCTGTGTTCAGACTTGTGATTTAGGCCTTCTGAGGAGCTCTGATGGGGGTGTGGCCTGATGGGGGTGTGGCCTGATGGGGGTGTGGCTTCATGTGAGTGCTGTTAGCAGACAGCATCTGTCTGTCTGTCTGTCTGGGTGAATGGCACTCCTGGAGGACTAAACCATGTCTAACGCAGCTTTCTGTTTATCCTGGATGGTGAGAAATCCATGAATTACATATCCTGATGCAGCCCCAATCATTGAGCATCAATTATTTAGATCTTTTAAACCTCTTGTAAGTCCCTTTTGGATAAAGGCGTCTGCTAAATGAATAAATGTAAAAGCCCAAAGAGACTTTGATTAATGAATTTGCCATGTCAGGAACCCCAAATACTGCCCAATCGTATTTTTTAATTGTTATGTTTTTTGTTGTTGTTGTTGTTGTTTTTGATCAAAATCAGTTTGGACCAGTTGTTTGGTCTCATTCCAGTGTGGTACGGAGATCGCAAGCTTTAAACCAGAGACACATTTCCCTCTTCAAGCACCTTGAGGTCAGAGTCAACCTAAAGTTCACCATCAGTATTACTCAGCTTGTCAGAAGTTCTGAAGAGCTGGACGGAAGGAAGGTCTCTGGTTTGATTGGCTCTCAGGAGGTTCTGAGCAGTGTGATCCAATAGAATCCTCCTGACTGACACTAAGGATGTCATAAAGAGCAGGCATGGATCGAACCATCTGCCAGGATAGTGTAGGGGTGTTTTTAATCTCAGGTGACTGGAATGGACCACAAGAACTAACAACCATGTGTATTTCTGGACAAATTGAGGCATGCTAGCCAGGAGTTTTATGTTCTGTGTGAGATTTTAAAGTGTTATTCTTTTTTTTTTTTGTGTCAGTGATCTAAGGTATGATTTATATTGAGAAACGGGTTTACAGGTATTTCATGCAAAATGTATATTACAGAAATGGTAAGATCTTAAGATCTGAATTCAATCACTCAGTTAACAGAACTAGTGTTTTTTATTTTATTTGTATCAATATGCTTAAATCAACGTTGTTTGTCAAGTGCCTTGAATCTTCAAGTGTTATGTCCTCTCATTTATTTGGCTTTCATCTTTGTCCATCTCTCCCCCTTCCTCACCCACACACCCTCGATCTCTCCCCCCTCCTCACCCACACCCCCTCCATCTCTCCCCCACTTCACCCACACCCCTCTATATCTCCCCCACCTACACCCCCTCCATCTCTCCCCCCCCTTCTCACCCACACCCCCTCCATCTCCCATTTCTACCTCCCACCTGCCTCTCCATTCATCTCTTTGAACCACTTCCCTCTAAAGTAATCCTGGATCCATAACTGTTCCCCCTCATCCCCAGTCCAACATTTTGCTCTCATTTATACCAGTTCTGACCAGTAGGCTCCCAGTCTATAGGGGCAGTACAAAAACTGTCATTATTACAGTGTTATTTTCTATTTTCTCATGTTGATGATACAAGTACTATTATTATAATAATAATAAAAAAAACTAAGATCAAGAATCAAAGTTACATTCGTGTTGTTTCTTAAGTGTGTCCTAATGTAGGCATATATTTCATCAGTTAACACACAACAGCTAAAATCAACATAATAAACTAAACAGCCACCAGTTAAACACACAGTCAAAAAAAACATAGGCATTTCCAGTAATTCAAGTCTGATTAAAATTCTTATATGAATAAAGAAAGTATGTAAAGAATGTTTTTTTCCTTATTATTTCATAAGGGTCTGTCCTCATAGTGCGTCACTTGTGTCGTCACCAGTCCGCTGTCCAATAGGATGACGAGGACTGAGGAGAGCGAAGCCGCTCAGCCGCCATCTTGTTTCTGAGGGGGTTTAAACCAGGCCAACAAGGAACACGGACTGAAAACACGAAGAATTAGAATTATATTCGTTTGTTGAAGATTAAATTACACAAGTCATGTTGTAAATGTATATTAAATGTATATTAGTGAAAATATTTCCGCAAGGAAAGAAGATCCTTGGGGTGTTCCGGCCCTGAAGTTTAGGGTGTTGTTGTTTTGATGTTATTCAGTCCGGACATGGACTCCTCTGATCTGGGTAAAGTTCATCTGACTGTCAGCCTGTTTCTCTGCTCAGCTGTGCTTCATGTCAGTCTGTTTCTCTGCTCTGCCTGTTTCTCTGCTCAGCCTGTTTCTCTGCTCTGCCTGTTTCTCTGCTCAGCCTGTTTCTCTCACTCTAGGCTAGGCTAACTGTACCAGTTAGCTCTAACTGATGTTAGCTTTCAGCAGTAAACTAGGCACCATTTGTTCCTTAAAGGACCCTATAACAAACTTATCCACGGGTTCAATTCCCCAGCCGCACTCTTAGATCCGATATATCCCATATTCAATGTGTTTTCTTAGTGTAATAAGTGGTTCTAGGTAAGCTCGAGCTAGCTGTAGTAGCAGGTGTCCAGTTAGCTTTAGCTCAAGCTAGCTACAGTAAAGCAGCTCTATCAGTGATGTTAGTAACCTTGTCTGAGCTGCAATAACACATCCTGCCCTGAGTACTGACCTCCTTACACTTTAAGTACAGTTATTAAAGGTCTGATGCATCCAACAGAGAGAAGCTAACCCCAGTAGATCAGCTAGACTGGAGCTTTCATGTGGGACAGGCCTAGCTAGCTCTAACAGCATCTCTAACAGCATCTCTAACAGCATCTCTAACATCTCTGTCGGCATCTCTAACAGCATCTCTGACAGCATCTCTGACAGCATCTCTGACAGCATCTCTAACAGCATCTCTGACAGCATCTCTGACAGCAGCTCTGACAGCATCTCTGACAGCATCTCTGACAGCATCTCTAACAGCATCTCTAACAGCAGCTCTGTCAGCATCTCTGACAGCATCTCTGTCCAGCATCTCTGACAGCATCTCTAACAGCATCTCTAACAGCATCTCTGACAGCATCTCTGACAGCATCTCTGACAGCATCTCTGACAGCATCTCTAACAGCAGCTCTGTCAGCATCTCTGACAGCATCTCTAACAGCAGCTCTGACAGCATCTCTAACAGCATCTCTGACAGCAGCTCTGACAGCATCTCTGACAGCATCTCTAACAGCAGCTCTGACAGCATCTCTGACATCATCTCTAACAGCAGCTCTGACAGCATCTCTAACAGCATCTCTAACAGCATCTCTGACAGCATCTCTGACAGCATCTCTGACAGCATCTCTGACAGCATCTCTGACATCTCTGACAGCATCTCTGACAGCATCTCTAACAGCATCTCTAACAGCATCTCTAACATCTCTGTCAGCATCTCTAACAGCATCTCTAACAGCATCTCTGACAGCATCTCTGACAGCATCTCTGACAGCATCTCTGACAGCATCTCTAACAGCATCTCTAACAGCATCTCTGACAGCATCTCTAACAGCATCTCTAACAGCATCTCTAACAGCAGCTCTAACAGCATCTCTAACAGCATCTCTAACAGCATCTCTAACAGCAGCTCTAACAGCATCTCTAACAGCATCTCTAACAGCAGCTCTAACAGCATCTCTAACAGCATCTCTAACAGCAGCTGTCATGTCTCATCTCTCAGATATGACAGACTCCATGGGGACTGGAGGGACTTCAGGAAACACTGGAGCTGTTGTACCCAAAGGAACCAACAAACGACGAGCAGCGTGAGTATGAAGTGTGTGTGTGTGTGTGTGTGTGTGTGTCAGTATGTATGTGTGTGTGTTGTGTGTCTCAGTAAAGTGTGTGATGGTAGTGTGTGTGTGTTGTGTGTCTCAGTAAAGTGTGTAATGGTAGTGTGTGTGTGTTGTGTGTCTCGGTAAAGTGTGTACATGATCGTCCTGTCCTCGTTCACAGGCCAGACTTTGACGATGACGATGATGACAGCAGCAAGTTGTTCAGGTAGAACACACACTTCCTCTTCTTCTTCCTGTTGTGGATTATGGGTCTAAACTCAGCTGCCTATTGAACCTCTGAAAGTAGAAAACTGCATGCTGGTTTATTCAGTGTGGTAGTGATTATGATGATGATGATCCTCTCTCTCTCTCTCCCTCTCTCTCTCTCTCTCTCTGTGTCTCTGTGTCTCTCTCTCTCTCTCTCTCTCTCCTCTCTCTCTCTCTCTCTGTGGTCTCTGTGTGTGTCTCTCTCTCTCTCTCTCTCTCTCTCTCTCTCTCTCTCCAGGTGTGATGATGACACAGGAGGTTCTAATGACAAGGAGCGTTTTGCCAGGTAGGAGAGCTTGTCTGCGTGAATGCTGCTGTGTGTCCAGCAGTGTGTGCTGCAGTGTGTGTGTTCTGTGGTGTGTGTGCTCTCTTCCCTCCTCTCTCTCTCTCTCTCTCTCTCTTTGCTGTCAGCCTGTGATTAAGAGGGTTGCTGTCATTTCAAGGTTACTGGATGATGTGAATAGTGCTGATAAGGACAGACTAGCCTGGGATGACCTGGAACATTCTGGAAGGAGTGTCTGATCACTTCCTGGGTCAGAACCTGGCCCACATGTCCCAGAAGCCCTTTCTGCTGATGAGCTCCATCTTTTCCTTCTCTCTCTCTCTCTCTCTCTCTCTCTCTCTCTCTTCTCTCTCTCTCTCTCTCTCTCTCAGGAATTCATGAGTCTTCTTTCAGCACTCACTCACTTTTTGTAATCACACACTGACCCACACTCTTTACTTTGCTCTCTCTCTGTCCTCTCTCCCTCTCTCTCTCTGTCTCTCTCTCTCCCTCTCTCTCTCTCTCCTCTCTCTCTGCCTCTCTCTCTCTGTCTCTCTCCCTCTCTCTCTCTCTCTCTCTCTCTCTCTCTCTCTCTGTCACTCTGTCACTCTGGGTCATTAATTGCAGAGTCATTGTTTTGTACATCCTTCTCTTTCTCTCTCTCTCTCTCTCTATTGCCCACCTCTCCTATTGCCCACCTCTCTCCTCCCCATCTGCATCCCTCCTTCTCTGCCCTCCCTCCTTCTCTGCCCTCCCTCCCTCCCTCCCTCCCCCTCGCTCCAGGGAGAACCACAGTGAGATAGAGAGGCGACGGAGGAACAAGATGACCGCTTACATCACAGAGCTGTCGGACATGGTGCCCACCTGCAGCGCGTTGGCACGGAAACCAGACAAGCTGACCATCCTGCGCATGGCCGTGTCTCACATGAACTCCTTACGGGGGAGCGGCAACACCAGCGCAGACGGAACCTACAAGCCCTCCTTCCTCACTGACCAGGTAGGGAGAGAGGGGGGGCGAGAGACATGGAGAGGATGCTGTTTGATTAGGACCGACCACGTAGGGAGAGAGGGGGCGAGAGACTTGAGGATGCTGTTTAAAAAAATGTCTCCCTTCTCTCTCCCTTCCCCCCTCTCCCTTCTCTGTCCCCTCCCCTCTCTCTCCCCTCCCCCCCCTCTCCCTTCTCTCTCCCCTCCCCCCCTCTCCCCTCCCTCTCTCTCTCTGTAGGAGTTGAAGCACCTGATCTTGGAGGCTGCTGATGGCTTCCTGTTTGTGGTGTCATGTGACAGTGGGCGGGTGGTGTACGTGTCGGACTCTGTCACCCCAGTTCTGAACCAGGCGCAGTCTGATTGGCTGGGATCCTCCCTGTATGACCAGCTCCACCCTGACGACACCGACAAGCTGAGAGAGCAGCTGTCCACTGCTGACAGCAACACTGCAGGTGAGGCCAGAGAGAGAGACGCTCATCCTGTCTCTCCTGCAGTCTCTCTCTGGGAGGTGTCATTCTCTCTCTGGGAGGTGTCAGTCTCTCTCTAGGAGGTGTCAGTCTCTCTCTGGGAGGTGTCAATCTCTCTAGGAGGTGTCAGTCTCTCTGAGAGGTGTCAGTCTCTCTCTAGGAGGTGTCAGTCTCTCTGAGAGGTGTCAGTCTCTCTCTAGGAGGTGTCAGTCTCTCTCTAGGAGGTGTCAGTCTCTCTCTGGGAGGTGTCAGTCTCTCTGGGTGGTGTCAGTCTCTCTCTGGGAGGTGTCAGTCTCTCTCTGGGAGGTGTCAGTCTCTCTAGGAGGTGTCAGTCTCTCTCTAGGAGGTGTCAGTCTCTCTCTGGGAGGTGTCAGTCTCTCTCTGGGAGGTGTCAGTCTCTCTAGGAGGTGTCAGTCTCTCTCTAGGAGGTGTCAGTCTCTCTGAGAGGTGTCAGTCTCTCTCTAGGAGGTGTCAGTCTCTCTGAGAGTGTCAGTCTCTCTCTAGGAGGTGTCAGTCTCTCTCTGGGAGGTGTCAGTCTCTCTCTGGGAGGTGTCAGTCTCTCTGGGAGGTGTCAGTCTCTCTCTAGGAGGTGTCAGTCTCTCTGGGAGGTGTCAGTCTCTCTGGGAGGTGTCAGTCTCTCTGGGAGGTGTCAGTCTCTCTCTAGGAGGTGCCAGTCTCTCTCTGGGAGGTGTCAGTCTCTCTGGGAGGTGTCAGTCTCTCTGGAGGTGTCAGTCTCTCTCTAGGAGGTGTCAGTCTCTCTCTAGGAGGTGTCAGTCTCTCTCTGGGAGGTGTCAGTCTCTCTGGGAGGTGTCGGTCTCTTTCAGAACCACGAAAGGAATGAAAAACTCCTCGCTTCGTCTCTCTCTCTCCCCCTCTCCTTTCTCTCCCCTGTCTCCTTCCCCCCTCTCCTCCCCCTCTCTCCCCTCTCTTCTCCCCCTCTCTCCCCCCTCTCCTCCCCCTCTCTCAGGGAGGATGCTGGACCTGAAGACAGGGACCATAAAGAAGGAGGGTCAGCAGTCGACTGTCAGGATGTGTGCAGGAGCACGACGCTCCTTCATCTGCAGGATGAGGTGTGTGTCTGGGTCTGTCTTGTCTGTCTGTGTGTGTGTGTCTGTCTGTCTGTCTGTCTGTATGTGTGAGTGGTGCTCTGTCCGTCTGTGTGTGTGTGTGTGTGTGTGTGGTGTATGTGTGTGTGGTGCTCTGTCTCTCCACTGATCTGGTTGCTCTCCTCTAGGTGTGGCTCCTGTCCTGTGGAGCCCATGAGTATGAACAGGCTGGGCATCCTGCGGAACAGGAACAGGTGAGGCTCACCCTCACCCTCACCCTCCTCCCCCTCACACACCCTCCCCCTCCTCCCCCTCACACACCCTCCCCCTCACACACCCTCACCCTCACACCTCCTCCCCCTCACACACCCTCCCCCTCACACACCCTCCCCCTCACACACCCTCCCCCTCACACCTCCTCCCCCTCACACACCCTCCCTCTCACACCTCCTCCCCCTCACACACCCTCACCCTCACACACCCTCCCCCTCACACACCCTCACCCTTCTCCTCCTCACACACCCTCCTGACCCTCCTCTCCCTCCCCCTCACACACCCTCACCCTCCTCTCCCTCACACCTCCTCCCCCTCACACACCGTCACACACCCTCCCCCCCCACCCCCATACTGGCCAGGTATCTCTGGGTAACCTTCCTGTCTGCCCCCCCCCCCTCCTCTCGTCAGGAATGGTCTGGGCCCAGCCAAGGAGGGAGAGTCCCAGTATGTGGTGGTCCACTGTACCGGGTACATCCGCTCCTGGCCCCCTGCAGGTGAGGGAGGGAGGGAGGGAGGAAGGGAGGGAGGGAGGGAGGGAGGGAGGGAGGGAGGGAGGGAGGGAGGGGGAGGGAGGGAGGGAGGGAGGGAGAGGGAGAAGGGGAGAGGGAGAGGGAGGGAGGGAGGGAGGGAGAGGGAGGGAGGGGACACACACTTCCTGGGAAGGAGGAGCTAACTGTGTGTGTTTCAGGGGTGAATCTAACAGACGCGGAAGCAGACGGCACTCTGGGAAGCCGCTACTGTCTGGTTGCCATCGGGAGGCTGCAGGTACGAAGCCAGCTTCCTGTTAGCAACATCACATGACTTGCCATCCCCCGCCCCCTCACAGTCATCGTTCGGTCGTCTAGGTGACCTGTTGCCCAGGCGACTCGGACATGAACAGCATCAGTGTTCCGGTGGAGTTCATCTCGCGCCACAACTGCCTGGGCGTCTTCACCTTCGTGGATCACCGCTGCATGGCCACTGTAGGCTATCAGCCCCAGGTAGGCCTGTGAGCCTGGGCCTCCAGTACTGCCCCGGCCCAGCCCGGGGGGGCACATGGTGGGGGTCTGCCGTCTGCCGAGCATGGCTGGGTTTTCTGATTTGTGTTTATGTGTGTGTGTGTTAGGATCTGCTGGGGAAAAGTATTCTGGATCTGGCTCATCCTGAAGACCAGGGTCTGCTGAGAGACAGCTTCCAGCAGGTAAGGGGGGGTGGGTGTGAGAGGGGGAGAGAGGGCGTGTGTGTGAGTGTGTGTGTGAGAGAGGGAGTGTGTGGTGTGTGAGAGGGAGAGAGAGAGGGAGAGAGAGGGAGTGTGTGTGAGTGTGTGTGTGAGAGAGAGAGGGAGAGAGAGAGAGAGGGAGTGTGTGTGTGTGAGACAGGGGGTGTGTGTGTGTGTGTGTGTGTGTGTGTGTGTGTGTGTGTGTGTGTGTGTGTGTGTGTGTGTGTGTGTGTGTGTGTGTGTGTGTGTGTGTGTGTGTGTGTGTGTGTGTGTGTGTGTGTGTGTGTGTGTGTGTGTGTGTGTGTGTGTGTGTGTGTGTGTGTGTGTGTGTGTGTGTGTGTGTGTGTGTGTGTGTGTGTGTGTGTAAGAGAGAAAGGGAGCGTGTGTGTTGAGAGAGTGTTGTGAGAGTGTGTGTAAGAGTGTGCGAGTCAGTGACTCAGCAGTAATAACAGCAGCTGTCTGTCTGTGTGTCTGTCTGTCTGTCTGTCTGTGTGTCTGTCTGTCTGTCTGTCTGTGTGTCCTGGTCAGGTGGTGAAGTTGAAAGGTCAGGTTCTATCTGTGATGTTCCGGTTTCGCTCCAAATCCAGAGAGTGGGTGTGGATGAGGACCAGTTCCTTCACGTCCAGAACCCCTTCTCAGAGGAGATCGAGTACATCATCTGTACCAACGCTAACGTCAAGTGAGTTCTCCTCACAGTTCTCCTCACAGTTCTCCTCACAGACGCTCTTTAATCCAGCCTGAATCAGAGGAACACATGAAGCTGCGTCTGTCTGTGTTACAATCAACCATGTTACTGAATTCCTCCCCATCAGTCTCCCCTCCCTCCCCTCCCTCCCTCCCTCCCTCCCTCCCCTCCCTCCCTCCCTGCCTCTCCCCTCCCTCCAGAACTGAATCATCCTCTGATCTCTCTGCCCCTCCTCCCCTCCCCTTCCCTCCCCCTCTCCCCCACAATGCGGGGGTGTAGAACCTCATCTCAGGATCCCCTCACCCCCTCTCTCCTCCCCAGGGGGGCCCCTGGCCCCCTCCCTGGGGCAGAGCAGCCCTAACTGCCCCCCCTCTGGCTCTCAGCCCGGGCAGGTTACAGCAAGGTGAGACCAGACCGTCCTCAGCTGTCCTGGGAGAGCTGGGATGCTGCTTTACTGGACTCTGCTGCTCTCACCCACTGTCTGTCTATGTCTCTCTCTATCTAACCCACCCCTCTAACCCTGTCTATCTCTCTCTCTCTCTCTCTCTCTCACTGTCTATCTCACTCTCTCTTTCTCTCTTTCTCGTTCTCTCTCTATCTATATACAGGTGTATAGATATCAGGTATATAGATGTAGAGATGTAGATATCTCTCTCTTTTTAGGTGATCCCCCCCCCCTTCTTTTGGTTACCATGGTGATTGGTGATGGGCTTGGCGACTGTTTCTCTCGGTGTTTGGGTGGAGGGCTGTGGATGTCTGCTCAGAACCCTAACCTGCCTGTGTGTGTGTCTGGTGTGTGTGTGTGTGTCTCTCTCTGTCTGTCCTCAGGCAGCTTCAGCAGCAGCAGGCAGAGCTGGAGGGAGGAGGAGGATACGAGGCGGGCCAGATCACCCCTCCCTCAGGTGTGTGTGAGTGTGAGAGTCTGTGTGTGTGTGTGTGTGTGTGTGTGTGTGTGTGTGTGTGTGAGTGTGTGTGTGTGTGTGAGTGTGAGTGTGTGTGTGTGTGAGTGTGAGTGTGAGTGTGAGTGTGAGTGTGAGTGTGTGTGTGTGTGTGTGTGTGTGTGTGTGTGTGTGAGTGTGTGTGTTAGTGCTTCTCTCTGCTCAGTATCTGAGGACTTCCAGCCTTATTTTAGAACAGGGACACAATAGCAGGATGTCCCTGTGTCACTTCCTGTGCAGAGGTCAGAGCCAGACCGTCTCCTAGCAACATGAGGGGGGGGGGGGGCCTCTGGCACGTCTGTTCTACTGCTGGCTGAGGGGGAGGAGCCAGGGGAGATGGGAGGGGCCAGGGGACATGGGGAGGAACCAGTGGAGATGGGTGGGGCCAGAGAGAAGAGAGGAGACTGTGTTGATGCTGTGTGTGTCTGTGTGTTAATGGTGTGTGTGTGTGTGTGTGTGTGATACTGTGTGTGTGTGTGTCGTGTGTTGATGGTGTGTGTGTGTCCAGATGCCCATCCAGGCAGTGACTGCAGCAGGTCCAGAGCACAGTAAGGCTGTGGGGAAGCCAGACCTGTACCCCTCTCTGTACCCCAGCCAGGAGCAGGCCAAGGGGCTGCCACCCCCACCCCCACCCCCACCCTCCTCCTCAGCAGGGCAGATCTTCCCCCAGGGGAACGGCTACACCCCAGCACGGCCCAGCGACAACTACAGGTGACTGGGGGGGGGGGTTGGGTGGTAGGAGGTGTGTGTGTGTGTTTGTGTGGTAGGAGGTGTGGTGGTGTGTGTGGTAGGAGGTGTGTGTGGGTGTTTGTGTGGTAGGAGGTGTGTGTGGTAGGAGGTGTGTGTGTGTGTGTGGTCGTAGCAGGTGTGTGTGTGGTAGTAGGAGGTGTGTGTGTGGTAGTAGAAGGTGTGTGTTAGGAGGTGTGTGTGTGTGTGTTAGGAGGTGTGTGTGTTAGGAGGTGTGTGTGTGTGTGTTAGGAGGTGTGTGTGTGTGTGTTAGGAGGTGTGTGTGTGCTAGTAGAAGGTGTGTGTTAGGAGGTGTGTGTGTGTGTTAGGAGGTGTGTGTGTGGTTAGTAGAAGGTGTGTGTTAGGAGGTGTGTGTGTGTGTTAGGAGTTGTGTGTGTGGTAGTAGAAGGTGTGTGTTCGGAGGTGTGTGTGTGTGTTAGGAGGTGTGTGTGTGGTAGTAGAAGGTGTGTGTTAGGAGGTGTGTGTGTTAGGAGGTGTGTGTGTTAGGAGGTGTGTGTGTTAGGAGGTGTGTGTGTGGTAGTAGAAGGTGTGTGTTAGGAGGTGTGTGTGTGTGTTAGGAGGTGTGTGTGTGTGTTAGGAGGTGTGTGTGTGTGTTAGCAGGTGTGTGTGTGTGTTAGGAGGTGTGTGTGTGGTAGTAGAAGGTGTGTGTTAGGAGGTGTGTGTGTGTGTTAGGAGGTGTGGTGTGTGGTAGTAGAAGGTGTGTGTTAGGAGGTGTGTGTGTGTGTTAGGAGGTGTGTGTGTGGTAGTAGAAGGTGTGTGTTAGGAGGTGTGTGTGTGTGTGAGGAGGTGTGTGTGTGGTAGTAGAAGGTGTGTGTTAGGAGGTGTGTGTGTTAGGAGGGTGTGTGTGTTAGGAGGTGTGGGTGTTAGGAGGTGTTGTGTGTTAGGAGGGTGGTGTGTTAGGAGGTGTGTGTGTTAGGAGGTGTGTGTGTGGTAGTAGAAGGTGTGTGTTAGGAGGTGTGTGTGTTAGGAGGTGTGTGTGTGTGTTAGGAGGTGTGTGTGGGTGTAGGAGGTGTGTGTGTTAGGAGGTGTGGTGTGTGTGGTAGTAGAAGGTGTGTGTTAGGAGGTGTGTGTGTGTGTTAGGAGGTGTGTGTGGTTCAGCCCTCTGTCTCCTGTGTTTCTCAGAGCTGCTCAGGTTCCTCCTGCACACTCAGCAGGTCAGATGCTGGCTCAGATGGTCTCGACAGAACGCCGGGCCCCCCCTCCTGCCCCCCCTCCTGCCCCCCGGCCGGCCCCCCCAGCACCAGCAGCCCCCTCCAGGGGGGGGGTCCAGGCAGGGGGCTGGCCGGCTGCAGGCGGGGTGTCTGGGGTCAGGTCACCGTTCAACAGCCAGGTCAGTTACAGCAGTGCAGGCTGACTGGCCTTCTGGCAGAGTGTTCCAGAGTTCCAGATGTGTGTTGACAGTGTTCCTCCTCCCTCCAGCAGGGGGCGCCGCAGGCAGGGAAGACCCTGTCCCCCTCAGTTCACCATGGGAGGCTTCGGAGGCTCCTCCTCCTCGTGTGTTCAGATGCCCACGGGCGTGACCCCCCACCCCCACCAGCGGGGCCAGCTACGCCCCTGTCAGCACCCGGGCCAGCGGCAACACAGGCGGCTACGGTAGGAGACTGGAGAGGCAGGTGGCTGAGCGGTTAGGGAATCTGCCTGGTAATCAGATGGTTGCCGGTTCGATTCCCGGCTGTGCCAACATGATGTTGTGTGGGCAAGGCACTTCACCCTCCTTGCCTCAGGGGGGAATGTCCCTGTACTGTGCTGTAAGTCACTCTGGATCAGAGCGTCTGATAAACGCCTACATGTTAAGGAGGCTGTGTTCCTCTCCATGTCCCCCCCCTCCCCCCTCCCTCCCAGACGGTGCTCAGTCCGGGGCGCAGTTCCCCTCCAGGGCAGCAGAGGCAGTGTGGTCCCAGTGGCCAGGGGGCCGGCAGCTCTCCAGAGCAGCGCTGAGCAGCATCCTCACACCCAGAACACCCAGTCAGACATGTTCCCAGTAAGTGACATACTGGGGGGGGGGGGGTGTCTGGGGGGGGGGTCCAGACCAGCTAACAGGCTCCTCTCTGTCTCCAGGATGTTCTCTCCATGCTGGATCAGTCTGCTAACTTCAACAACGAGGATTGTGAAATCCCAATATATCCTCCTTTCAACGAGTGATTCTGCCAACAGCCATTCAAACCTACATACCTCTCGGCTCTGTCTCGCTCTCTGTCTCCTGGTCTCTGTCTCTGTATCTCTGTCTCTCTCTCGGTCTCTGTATCTCTGGTCTCTCTCTCTGGTCTCTGTCCTCTCTCTGTCTCTGTATCTCTCTCTCTCTCTCTCTCTGTCTCTGTCTCTGGTCTCTCTCTGTCTCTCTCTCTGTCTCTGTATCTCTGTCTCTCTCTCGTCTCTGGTCTCTCTCTGTCTCTGTATCTCTCTCTCTCTCTCTCTGTCTCTGTCTCTGTCTCTCTCTGTCTCTCTGGTCTCTCTCTGGTCTCTCTCTCTGTCTCTGGTATCTCTGTCTCTCTCTCTGTCCTTGTCTCTGTCGCTGTCTGTCTCTGTCGCTGTCTGTCTCTGTCTCTCTCTGTCTCTCTGGTCTCTCTCTGTCTGTGTCTCTGTCTCTCTCTCTGTCCCTCTCTCTCTCTCTCTCTCTCTCGTCCTCTCTGTCTCTCTCTGTCTCTGTGTCTCTGTCTCTCTCTGTCCCTCTCTCTGTCTCTCTCTCTCTCTCTCTCTCTCTCTCTCTCTCTCTCTCTCTCTCGTCTCTCTCTTCTCTGTCTCTCTCTCTCTGTCTCTCTCTGTGTCTCTTTCTCACACTCAGCCCACAGTCAGACACTACAGCAAAGCCAGGCCTCACACTCACATCCAGGAAGATGTGAACCTTGACGCACACGCACACATGCGCACAGCCTTGATGAAAGGCTCCGCCCCTGGCCCCACCCCTTCCCCATAATTCTCAGGCGTTGGTTATTGAGCTTTCCTCTCCCTCGTACCCCCTCCCCCCTCCACCCCTGCCCCCCTCCACCCTGCCCCCTCCACCCTGCCCCCTCCACCCTCCCCCCTCCACCCTGCCCCTGCCCCCTCCACCCTGCCCCCTCCACCCTGCCCCCTCCCCCCCTCCACCCTGCCCCCTCCCCCCCTCCACCCTGCCCCCCCTCCACCCTGCCCCCTCCACCCTGCCCCCTCCACCCTGCCCCCTCCCCCTCCACCCCTGCCCCCTGCCCCCTCCACCCTGCCCCCTCCCCCCTCCACCCTGCCCCCTGCCCCCTCCACCCTGCCCCCTTTACCCTGCCCCCTGCCCCTTCCACCCTCCACCCTGCCCCTTTACCCTGCCCCCTGCCCCTTCCACCTCCACCCTGCCCCCTGCCCCCTCCAACCTGCCCCCCTCCACCCTGCCCCTGCAGCCAACAATCAGGACTTTAACCTGGCCTCAGGCTTCACTTCCTCTCTGGCCTCAGGTTCCACTTCCTGTCTCACATTGCCTACTCTGGGACACTTTTCTACTTGAGGGTTTTTTAACTATTAGGAAAAGAAGGAAGACAGTTTTTTGTCAATGAAATTGAGAAAGAAATCGTAAAAAGCAATAATTAACAAGCAGGAATTAAGAACTTTTAAAAAGCCATTCTTTATTATCCTTCTAAATGTTTATTTTTAATCTTGATTATTTTTGTTTTGACATGGAAAGACACTGTAGTTATGATTTGCTTAGTTGATTGTTGATTGAATTTTTCCCTTATGTATTTTTATTTTTAATTATCTTTTAATTGGCTCACCCCTGCTTTTTTAGCTCTCTTACATGTTGTTAATGATTTGGTTATTATCTGCACTGTTAAAGTATAGTTCTTATCAGGGATTTTTATTCATAATTAAAACTATTAACACATGAAATGATCTCCATGACATAGTGAAGCTTCATTCAGCCAATATTGATTTAGAACCATCCTATATTGCCCTGCCAAGATGGATGCCCTAATCATTGAACTTGAACAATCAATTGCAGTATTCTCTGGTTTTATAGTTGGGCAGTATGTCCTTAAACCTTCATAGAGGCTGATTAGTGACTGAAAGAGACTTTTTTTTTCTGATATGCATACATTTTGTGTGTCTGTGTTTAAAGATTTTTACCTGTGTAGTAAGAGTATGTGTGATCATGTTGGCATGTTGTGTGGCCAGCGGCCTGCACACACACACACACATGCTGAAAATATTGATGTCAATTGTATGTCAGACCTGTCGATAGGTTAACGGTTTTCTTTTGAAAAGGGCGGGATTTTTGTGTTGTTTTAAACCACTTTGACTTTACCATGTCCAGGGTTTTACAATGATGTGAACTGCAGTTTATATCACTCATAGATACACAAATATATAAATATATATGTATATGAAATGTTTGGCTTCTTTTTTTATTATTAAATTGTTATATTGTTGAGAAACAAGTGAGATGTCTTTAATTGTGACAAACACAAACCTGTTTTCTGAATCAGGACTGTAATCCATGATGACATTGAACAGATCTTATGCTGCTAAAACTTCAGGTGGTTTTGAAACGTGAGGCAGAAGCAATATTGTCATAACATCTTGTCTCACATCATTACCAGACTGGCCAATGGTCTTAACAGTATTTAATTACATCAATCTGGCCTCATACACTCACTTCCATAGTTTGTCCAGAGGCCTGTAATGTTTGTTGATTAGTAGCAACATGACTCCACTGCCTTGACTGGACCGGATCTGTTTTCAGTCCGTGTTCTTTAATCAGTCGCTGGTCACGTAGATCTGCGGCCATCTTTACAGATCAGTTTCCCCCCCCCCCCCTCTTGTTCACAGCCTCCAGGTGATAACAGATAGATTGAACACAGTTGTTTGTCTTAAATAGACTTCCTGTGCATTATTGTACCTGGCTTGTTAATACGTCTGATTTATTTACACACATGTTGTATTCTAAGTCAGTTCCTCAGTCAGTCAACTGCCTTTAGTTTTTTTTTTCGTATATATTTGGTCTAAATGATCTCTCCCTGGTTTTATATTCATCTCTCTGTCTGTTTTCCTCTCTTCTCTCTCCAGCTGACCGTTTCAACAAGAGGATCCACTTTTATCTGCAAAGGCTCCATTTACTTCCCAACTTGTGTTCGTATCTGAAGTGGCATCAGAATACAACCAATCTGCATGGTTTTTGGGCAGGATCATCTTCCAAGCCTCTCAAGTGGATTACCAGGGACACCCGGCTCCTCTTTCCCCTCTCTCAGCTGCCCTCCCTTCCAGAATGTGGGTCCTGCCAGTCTGTGTTATTCCACAGGGTCTTCAGCGGCAGCTGAAATGCCTGATGTATTTCATGGAGGATTGCTGGGTCACACTCTGCTGTCCACCATTTTGTGACGCTCCTTCCTGTTGTGATGCTCCTTTCTGTCGTGATGCTCCTTCCTGTTGGATCTTCCTTCCTGTCGTGATGCTCCTTCCTGTCGTGATGCTCCTTCCTGTCGTGATGCTCCTTCCTGTTGGGATCTTCCTTCCTGTAATCAGGTAACCGTATATCCATGAGTGAGAGATCGATGGCTTGACACTCAGACACCGATGCACCTGTTGACCCCTAGACTACATTAGTCAAACACACACAAGAAGACACACACAGACTGAATTAGTGCAGGCGAGTAGACAAACACCTCAGTTTCATTTGATTTAGTCTCCAGTGTTAATGGAGTAAGATCCTTATTTTCCAGACCTGGACTCTGCAGGGGCCTGGCGGGGGGAGGGAGGGAGGGAGGTGGTGGGAGGGAGGGAGGGAGGTGGAGGGAGGTGGAGGGAGGGAGTGGGGGAGGGAGGGAGGGAGTGGGGGGAGGGGGAAGGTGGAGGGGGTTGAACGCAGGCTTCCCTGGGTGTCTTAATCTCAGGAACGGCCTGATCGTTACCAAACTCCTCTTTAACTATTAATTAGGGACACAAGTGCCAAACGGTGCTGTGTGTGTGTGGCCGAGCGAGGGGGGTGGAGATGGTGTCTCTGTGTCTCTCGCTCGGAGAGAGGGAGAGAGAGACGGTTTTAAATGGAGAGAACCAACCCAGCGATGAGCATGAGTTCAACAGGAAACAGCTGAAACACAAGCGCAGAAGAAGAGAAGGAGGCTGGATTGAAGCGTTAATTCAGCAAGAAGAGAGTTTGGTTGAACTTTTGTTACGACGTTGAACTTTTTGGCAAAAGCACGTGAGTTACAGAGGGAAATAAAGCAAGACCGGACCCTGAGGCACACGGTGCCCCAACCCTCCCCCGCCCCTTTGTCCTCCTCCTCTGGGCTGAAACATGGACCCAGGTTCTCTCCCGGTTGCCAGGTTTGACATGGACGTGGATCTGGGTTTCGCTCTCTTCTTCGTTGTCCCTCCTCTGCTTCTCCTGTTGGTGACCATCGTCCGCTGTGCCAAAATGGTGCTGAACCCTTACAGGTCCATCTCTGTGTCCTCGTACCGGGAGTCGGACCACAGTGACGAGGGATGACCTGCTTCCAGACTCACCACTGTCCTGCCCAGAAGGTCTGGATCAGCACAACCAGCAGAAGAAGAAACTAAAGAAGATTCACCCCTCAAAAGATGCACCTCTGGAAATATGACCCCAATGTGGGAATGGATTTGACTGTGTTATTTGAGTAGTTTTAAATACAAATTAGTTTCTTTTTTTTTCTAGCTTTTGTATGTCATATTTGATTGTGGTTTTATATGTGCTTTGAACTCCTTATGAAACAAAATGCCATGAATGTGTCAGAAACAATAAATATTTGAATTTCTTCACGTTTCACTGTTGTCTTTACAGTTTATCATCTTCAGCTAGCTAGTTATGTGTCCACCGTTAGATACCTGTCTATTTTGTCAAACCTTTTTGACATTTAAGATTTAGATTAAACATTTACATTTTAGTTTACGTAAAGATCTTTTGTATGATGGTGGTGAGGGGGGGTTGTGAAAGCTCACATTTAAATATTCGTTAAAGAGTCATTAGAACAAGAGGTTAGGGTCTTTATTATGTCCATGCGTACAACACCTGCCCTTCCCTCAAAAACAAAACAAAACATGGACACTCACATTTCCAGTGTGTTTGAGGGATCAGGTTCACTATCGGGGGTTAGTTTCAGATAACAACACTGAGAAGTAACAGAGAACTTGTCCCTCTGTGTACAATTCATGGACGAGGCTCAGGCATATTGGAGGAAGATTCAGAAACACCTCCAGCAGCAGAAGGGAAATAAAGTATGTCTTCTTCAAAACTAGGGTGGGAGGGGGGATTGTTAAAAAATAAAATAAAGATAATAGCAGCTTCCCACCAGCAGGTGGCGGTAGAGGTTTGTGACGTCATTCAGCGTCAACGAAAGAAGATGCTGTAAGAATGGATCCTTCAGATCAGTAAGTGTTCAACTTATCAATCAATCAGATTTATCTTATTTTATAAACCATTTACTTCAACTCTTAGATGACACGAAAATGAACTAGAGAATATATTGTGTTAAAACCCTGCTAGTGTTTTGTCCCTGCTTACATTGAAAGCAGCTCGCTGCTAGCTTGTGATGCTAGGTTGGAAAGTTGCTCAGCAGCTTAGTGGTGAAGGACAGCAGGGATTTGATCTCATGTCGGGTTAGACCGCCTGCCCACGTGTTAACCTCGTATTTCACTAGAATTGTTAGGAAATATGCTCTCCGCTAGTTATGTTAGCCTGCAGTGATGTACAAACATGCTAGCTGAATTATGTCAGTCAGGTCGTTTAGATAAAGATCCACATTTATGACGTCATACTCTAAATGAAATTCCTCCGTGACTTGAAACTTTGCAAACAAGCAAAAGCACAGCTAAGCTACGATGGGTGAATCCTCTCCGCCAAGTGTTGCTCTTGTCCCCCCGGGTCAGGATGGAGGTGGAGGGCTGGGACTCGGGCTTGGAGGAAGAGCTTGGCGTGTCTCTGGACGAGCTGAGGAAGTGGATCGATGAAGAGGTGGAGAGAAGCGAGGCGGTGCGGAGGAGGAAGGCCCAGCTGGAGGAGCTGAAGGACTGGGTGGAGCAGAGAGAGAAGGAGAAGGCGACTGTGGAGTCTCTCTTGGACAACGCCAACCAGTGAGTACCCTGCCTGGGTGTCCAGGTCAATGTTCTGGGGTGGTTACATTGACATTTAGTCATTCAGCAGACGCTCTGATCCAGAGAGACTTACAGTAAGTACAGGGACATCTCCCCCCCCCCCCCCCCCCCCCCCCCCCCCCCCCGAGGCAAGTAGGGTGAAAGGCCTTGCTCAAGGACACAACATCATGTTGACACGGCCGGGATTTCGAACCAGGACCCTTGTGATTACTAGCTCGACTCACTAACCTCTCAGCGACCCCTATTCTCAGGAAGCGTGCCCCCCTACCTCCCAACATGTAGTCAGAGTAAGTTTAAACAGGGTCTTTGAGTCAGTGACTGACTGCGATGCAGCACAGAGTAGAACATGATAACAGTCATGTCTAACATTCCTACCCTCTTACTAGCCCGGTGTTCTAGAAGCTTCCTTCCCTGTTCAGGGTGTGTGTGGTCATCCTTGGCTGTGTGTGTGAGCAGGTCCATCCAGGAGTGTGTGACCCTGGTGAAGCGTGCGTACTGCCAGAAGGGGCTGGTGTACAGGGAGAGCAGCTCGGAGGATGAAGGGGGCGCCGGAGGAGAGCGGAAACCCTCTGAGGTCATCGAGATCGACGACGACGAGGACGATGATGTCATCGCCGTGGGCTGCCGTACGTGTTTGACGTGTTCCTGTTTCCTGTTAGCAGTGGGGGTGGGGGTGGGGGGGGGGGCATGTTGTTGTGGTTCTGACCCCATGTTCCTCTGTGTTCTCCTTCCTTGTGCAGTGGTTCCACCTAAGACGCCCGTGACTCCTGTGAAGGATGCTGCAGTAAGAACTCTGAACCTCTGAATCACAGGTGTCAAGATCCTCGAGGGCCGCTGTCCTGAAGGTTTTAGATGTTTCCCTGCTCCAGCACACCTCCACAGAGCTTGATAACGACGCTTCATTAATATAAGGCATGCTGGAGCAGGGAAACATCAAGACAGGGGCCCTCGAGGACCAGGATGGGACACCCCTGCTCTAAATGGAGCATCCTCAGACTGCTGTGTTGCTCTGTGCTGGTTTAACCGTGTGGTTCAGTTTCAGGAGGCGTCTGCTGCCATCCAGAGGTCGTCCCAGCAGGTCCAGACTCTGGTCCACATGGTCAACAAGAGCCCCACTAGCCCCGCCCACTCCAAACCCTCCCCACAGCCAGGTGGGAAGACCACACTCACACTACCCATGATCCTCCCTGCTGCATCCTAGCAGACTCTCACTGGACCCTGAGACAAGCTCACCCCTGTGTGTGTGTGTGTGTGTGTGTGTGTGTGTGTGTGTGTGTGTGTGTGTGTGTGTGTGTGTGTGTGTGTGTGTGTGTGTGTGTGTGTGTGTGTGTGTGTGTGTGTGTGTGTGTGTGTGTCTGTGTGTGTGTGTATGGTCTGTCTGTGTGTGGTCTGTGTGTCTGTGTGTGTGTGTATATGTCTCTGTGTGTGTGTGTGTGTGTGTGTGTGTGTGTCTCTCTCTGTGCAGCCCTCCTGCCCCCCAGGCTGCACCTCCCAGCGGTGGTCATGTACCAGGCTCCGGGGTCCGGCCACCCAGCCTCACCCCCCCTGAAGGAGGACGAACTCCTGCTGGACATGAGCATCCTGGGAAAGAAACGCACCAAAACCTGGCATATAGAGGAACTCTGATCGCCATCAGCCCCTGTCGGTAGGGAGAGCTGACACACACACACACCCTCCACCTGTTAAACCACACCCAGCACCTGTTAAACCACACCCACCACCTGTTAAACCACACCCACCACCTGTTAAACCACACCCACCACCTGTTAAACCACACCCACCACCTGTTAAACCACACCCACCACCTGTTAAACCACACCCTCCACCTGTTAAACCACACCCACCACCTGTTAAACCACACCCACCACCTGTTAAACCACACCACCACCTGTTAAAACCACACCCACCACCTGTTAAACCACACCCACCACCTGTTAAACCACACCCACCACCTGTTAAACCACACCCTCCACCTGTTAAACCACACCCACCACCTGTTAAACCACACCCACCACCTGTTAAACCACACCCACCACCTGTTAAACCACACCCACACTTGTTAAACCACACCCACCACCTGTTAAACCACACCCACCACCTGTTAAACCACACCCTCCACCTGGGTAAACCACACCCTCCACCTGTTAAACCACACCCAGCACCTGTTAAACCACACCCACCACCTGTTAAACCACACCCTCCACCTGTTAAACCACACCCAAGCACCTGTTAAACCACACCCACCACCTGTTAAACCACACCACCACCTGTTTAAACCACACCCACCACCTGACTGTAGAAGTAAAATACTAACAAGTCTAATCTCTCTGTCACTCTCTCCCTCTCTCTCTCTCTCTCCCTCCCTCTCCCTCTCCCCCGTCCTCTCCCCCCAAAGAGTGTTTGTCCTCAAACCAGGTACCACCACCCCCCTGACCCCCCACCCCCAGTCCCCTCTCCCTGTCCAGCCTCAGCAGCCTTCAGCTCCTCCCCCACCGCCCCCCGTGGCCCCGCCTCCCGTGGCCCCGCCCACCGTCCCCGTGACGACCCCACATCTGATCGTGAGCGACCGCGTCCCCCAGGAAGTAGCCTATCGGGCCCCCAAGGACCGCATCTTCTACCTCCCCCACACCTGCCAGCCAGCCTGCCTCAACCGGGTCCGACCCCCCAGGACCAACTTCTACAGGGGGGAAGAACCCCCTGCTGATCCCCCTGCTGTACGACTACAGGCGCCTGACTGGAAGAAGGAAGATTAACCGCAAGGTGAGGGGGAGGGGGGGAGGAGGGAGGAGGGGAGGCGGGAGATGGAATGGGAGAGGGGGAGGAGAGCAGACTAGGAGGGGGAAGAGGAGTGGAGGAGGAGGGGGGTGGAGAGTGGAAGGGGAGTTAGGGTAGAGTGGAAGGGGGGTTAGGGTAGAGTGGAAGGGGGGAGGGTAGAGTGGAAGGGGGGGAGGGTAGAGTGGAAGGGGGGTTAGGGTAGAGTGGAAGGGGGGTTAGGGTAGAGTGGAAGGGGGGAGGGTAGAGTGGAAGGGGGGTTAGGTAGAGTGGAAGGGGGGTTAGGGTAGAGTGGAAGGGGGGTTAGGGTAGAGTGGAAGGGGGGTTAGGGTAGAGTGGAAGGGGGGAGGGTAGAGTGGAAGGGGGGTTAGGGTAGAGTGGAAGGGGGGAGGGTAGAGTGGAAGGGGGGTTAGGGTAGAGTGGAAGGGGGGGGAGGGTAGAGGTGGAAGGGGGGTAGGGTAGAGTGGAAGGGGGGGTTAGGGTAGAGTGGAAGGGGGTTAGGGTAGAGTGGAAGGGGGGAGGGTAGAGTGGAAGGGGGGAGGGTAGAGTGGGTGCTGTTGGTGAAAGCAGCACATTGAGTCCAACTACATCTCAACTGTTCTATACACAACATGATTGACAGCTGACTAGCCCCCCCCCCCCCCCCCCCCCCCCCGTGCAGGTGTCCTTCCATGTGATCTATAAAGCCCCCTGTGGTCTCTGTCTGCGGAACATGGCGGAGATCCAGCGCTACCTGTTCCAGACTCACTGTGACTTCCTGTTCCTGGAGATGTTCTGCCTGGATCCCTACGTTCTAGTGGACCGACGCTTCCAGCCGCAAGAACCGTTCTACTACATCCTGGACATCACCAAGGGCAAAGAGGACATCCCTCTGTCCTGCGTCAACGAGATCGACATCACCCCCCCTCCAGCGTGGCTTACAGTAAGGGAGGGGGCTGTGTTAGAGGGGGGTGTTAGGGTGTGTTGTGTCAGTGTGTGTTGTGTCAGCGTGTGGTTGTGTCAGTGTGTGTTGTGTCAGTGTGTGTTGTGTTAGTGTGTGTTGTGCCAGCGTGTGTTGTGTTAGTGTGTGTTGTGTTAGTGTGTGTTTGTGTCAGTGTGTGTTGTGTTAGTGTGTGTTGTGTCAGTGTGTGTTGTGTCAGTGTGTGTTGTGCCAGCGTGTGTTGTGTTAGTGTGTGTTGTGTTAGTGTGTGTTGTGTCAGTGTGTGTTGTGTCAGTGGTGTGTTGTGCCAGCGTGTGTTGTGTTAGTGTGTGTTGTGTTAGTGTGTGTTGTGTCAGTGTGTGTTGTGTCAGTGTGTGTTGTGCCGAGCGTGTGTTGTGTTAGTGTGTGTTGTGTTAGTGTGTGTTGTGTTAGCGTTGTGTGTATGTTGTGTCAGCGTTGTGTGTGTGTTGTGTTGTTGTTCTCCAGGTAAAGAGCGGATCCCTGAAGATGGCGTCTTCATCAACACCAGCCCTAACTTCCTGGTGGGCTGTGATTGCACCGACGGCTGCAGAGACAAGTCAGTGACCTCTGACCCTCAGGTGACCCCTGACCTTTGAGGCCCTGGTCCGCTGGCCTGTGTTGACCCTTGACCCTGGTGTTCCCCTGCAGGTCGAAGTGTTCGTGTCACCAGCTGACCCTCCAGGCCAGCGCCTGCACCCCAGGGGGGCAGCCCAACCCCAACGCAGGGTACCAGTACAAGAGGCTGGAGGAGTGTCTGCCCACAGGGTCCGTCTCACACACACACACACACACACACACACACACACACACACAGTATACACTACACACATTATACACTACACACAGTATACACTACACACACACACACACACACACAGGATACACTACACACAGTATACACTACACACACACACACACACACACACACAGTATACACTACACACAGTATACACTGCACACAGTATACACACACACACACAGGATACACTACACACACACACACAGTATACACTACACACACACACAGGATACACAACACACAGTATACACCACACACACATTACACACATTATAGACACTGTGAAGCGTCAGAGTGTATTTGATTTGTCTTCCTCTCACTCCCCCCGCTGCTCCCCACCAGGATCTACGAGTGTAACAAGCGCTGTAAGTGCTGTGTGGAGATGTGCACCAACCGGCTGGTGCAGCACGGCCTGCAGGTGTGTCTGCAGCTCTTCAAGACCCAGAACAAAGGATGGGGCATCCGCTGTGTGGACGATGTAGCCAAGGGCTCCTTCATCTGCATCTACGCTGGTGAGGAGGGGGAGGCAGGGGGAGGGAAGAGGTGGGGGAGGCAGGGGGGAGGGAAGAGGTGGGGGTAGGGAAGATGTGGGGGAGGCAGGGGGGAGGGAAGAGGTGGGGAGGCAGGGGGGAGGGAAGAGGTGGGGGTAGGGAAGATGTGGGGAGAGGGGGAGGCAGGGGGAGGGAAGAGGTAGGGGAGGCAGGGGGAGAAGGAGGCAGGGAGGAGGTGGAGTAGGTTTGTGTTGTTGATAACTTTTCTCCTCTTTTTCTCCTGTGCACCTGTGTGGGTGAGCAGGTAAGATCCTGACGGATGACTTTGCTGATAAGGAGGGTCTGGAGATGGGGGATGAGTACTTTGCTAACCTGGACCACATCGAGAGCGTGGAGAACTTCAAGGAGGGCTACGAGAGCGAGGCCCACTGCTCGGACAGTGACGGCAGCGGCGTGGATCTGAGCCACCTCAAGCTGTCTCTGTCCACCAGCCTGGGTCTCAACAAGCCAGCCACCAAGGCCGACCGCTCCAGGGCAGCCCAAAAGGTCAGAGGTCACACTGGGTCATCAGCAGAAAGCCAGAGGAGCTGGAGAAGGCTAACCATAGCTAACATGGTGGGTCCTATCTTCTTCCTCCCCAACCCCTCCCCTTCCTCCCTTCGCTCTCTCCCCTCTCTTGTTCTTTCCCCACCCCTCCCCCTCCTCCCTCAGGTGATGAAGACTCCTCTAAAGATGGGGGCAGTAATGGGGAGGAAGACTCTAACGATGAGAGTGACAGCTCAGACGACACCTTTAAGAAGGACCCTTACCACAGCACCAACTCTGTGTGGAGGAGCTACACCACCCGCAGACAGGCCAAGGCATCAAGGAAGGTGTGTGTGTGTGTGTGTGAGTGAGAGAACACAACTTGTCGCAGCTTCAAGTTAAGGAGACGTTCTCTTCAAGTGGCTCTACGATCTCTCCTTATCTCTCTCTCTCTCTCTGTCTCTCCCTCTCTCTCCCCCCCCTCTCTCTCCCTGTCTCTCTCTCTCTCTCTGTCTCTCCCCTCTCTCTCCCCCCCCTCTCTCTCCCTGTCTCTCTCTCTCTCTCCCTCTCTCTGTCTCTCCCTCTCTCTCCCTCCGCCCCCCCTCTCTCTCCCTCTCCTCTCTCTCTGTCTCTCTCTCTCCTCCCCCCCCCTCTCTCTCTCCCTCTCTCCCCCCCTCCTCCCCCCCCCTCTCTCCCCCTCCTCTCTCCAGAGAGTCAGGACAGTAAGGATGGGGTCAGCACCTCAGCGGGGGGCCCAGAGGACAGGAAGTCCCCCCACCTGTTGGAGGAAACAGGAAAGAGCAAAGTGGCTTCCTGGCTGACCAGCCAGCCATCCACCTCTCACCCTGCTGTCAAGATGGAGGGTCTGAAGATAGAGAAGACGGTGAGACATCCCCAGATCATGTGATGGAGCGCTTCCTGTCCAGGGGCCTCATGCATGTGGGCGGGGCTAGTTTGGTCTGAATCTGGTGTCCCTGTGATAGGAGGGCGGGAAGAAACAGGAAGTGATGACGCTGTCCGACAGCGACGACGTTCAGACCATCAGTTCTGGATCAGACGACAAGGAGAGAGAGAAGAGTACTGGTGAGGGAGGGGGGAGGAGGGGGAGGGAGGGAGGGAGGGAGGGAGGAGGAGGGGGGGAGGAGGGGGAGGAGGGGGAGGGAGGAGGGAGGTTACTTTCTGTCTTGCCTAACGAGTCTGGCCTCACCTGCCTCCCTCCTTCCTCCCTCCTGCCTCCTCCCTCCCCTCCTGCCTCCTCCCTCCCTCCCTCCTCCCTCCTCCTGCCTCCTCCCTCCCTCCCTCCCTCCCTCCCGCCTCCTCCCTCCCTCCCTCCTCCCCCCTCCTCCCTCTCTCCTGCCTCAGCAGTGGTGAAGCGGCAGGTGGCAGTAAAGTCCACCAGAGGCATCGCCCTCAAGGGCTCCCACAGTATGATGGTGAAGACAGCCGGGGCCGGGCCGGGGGCCGGGGTGCAGGCGGGGCCCCAGAGCCAGGGGGGAGGAGCCAAGGACAGCGGCCCCCACAACACTCGCCTGTTCTTCGATGGTGAAGAGTCTTGCTACATCATCGACGCTAAGTTGGAAGGAAACCTGGGACGCTACCTCAACGTAAGGATCCAAAACAGCATGGGACTCTGGGAAGGATTGTGTTCTGGTTCTGTCTTGTTCTGAAGGTTCTCCCTGGGCTGTGTTCTGGTTCTCATGGTTCTCCCTGTGTTCTAACAGCATAGCTGCAGTCCCAACCTGTTTGTCCAGAACGTGTTTGTGGACACGCATGATCTGAGGTTCCCCTGGGTCGCCTTCTTCGCCAGCAAGTGAGTCGGCAAGCGCACAACTCAACACTTAAACAGGCCTCAGATTCCTGGGTAATATGTTCAATACAACTCTGTGTGTGTGTGTGTGTGTCTGTGTCTGTGTGTATCTGTGTGTGTGTGTGTGTGTGTCTGTGTGGGTGTGTCTGTGTGTGTGTGTGTCTGTCTCTGTCTGTGTCTGTGTGTGTGTGTGTGTGTGTGTGTCTCTGTGTGTGTGTGTCTCTGTATCTGTGTGTGTGTGTGTGTGTGTGTGTGTGTGTGTGTGTGTGTGTGTTCAGGAGGATCCGTGCAGGTACAGAGCTCACCTGGGACTATAACTACGAGGTGGGAAGTGTTGAGGGCAAGGAGCTACTGTGCTGCTGTGGGTCCACAGAGTGTAGAGGGAGGCTGCTGTGATCAGGCTGCTGTGATCAGACTACCTCCACCCAGCCCTCTCTCTGGCTCTCTGTACCCCTGTGTCCTCCTCTTGCTCTCCCAGTAGATAGCAGGATTGTCTGGAGGACCTGCCACCATCCAGTCACTGAAGCTAGGCTATATGCTATGCTAAACTATGCTAAGCTATGCGAAGCTACTCTGTTTAGGAGTTGTGACATTTCCAAGTGGATTAAGTTTTTATGTTGACTTTTTTCTACACCTACATCAGTGATATTATTATTTTTCCAGTTGTATTTTTTGTACTATAGCGTATGTGTGATCACTTAGTTTGTGTTTTGTCAGTTTACATTCAAATAAACGTTCATTTTACACACAAGCTGAATCTGAGTCAGTGTTATCGAAACGGCAAAGAGAGTTTATGTAACTACTGGTTTGGTTCAGCGTTCAAAAATTAGAAGTTGAACAAATATTTGACATAAAATTTGGAAAAAGTATTTCATTTGTATTATTTATTTATTTTTTTATAACAATACCTTTTTTTAAAGGGTAAAAAAATATTTATTTCATAATTTCTTTTAAATTAATATTTTCTTTGTTCTGACCTGACTGATCTGACCTCTGACCTCAAACATCCCTGCTGTGACTGAAATGCATTTAGTCATTTATCAGACGCTCTTATCCAGAGAGACTTACAGCAAGTACAGGGACGTTCCCCCCTGAGGCAAGTAGGGTGAAGTGTCTTGCCCAAGGACACAACATCTTCTTGGCACAGCCGGGAATCGAACCAAGAACCTTCTGATTACTAGCCTGATTCCCTTAACCGCTCAGCCACCTGATGAGGAGCTACCAGGTATGAAGCTAGCTTGCAGCTAACCTGTGGTTACTTCCCACATTGTAGCAGCATTAGCCTTTTAGCCTTGATCTAACTCTCTCTCCTCCTCTAGCCTGCTGCCTTCTGGGACCCGGGGCTGTAACAGCCTCCAGGCTGGCTACATGAGCATGGATACCCCAGAACGATGCCCCCTAACCTGGATCCAGGCCCCATCTATACCTCCCCTCTCTGGGACAGTCTGAAGATCTGCTGTTGCTAGGAGACGCTGGGATGTGTGACGTCAACATCATGTGAATGAAACAGGTACATATAGTCACACACACACACACACTACATGTCTGATCCCGTCCATGTCTGTTAGTTTTACCACACACCTCCAGTTCTATTGGATGAGAACATTCAAATGAGCATAAATTAAATAAAGTAAGTATAGTAATGATTTAGTTTATTTATTGTTAAGTTTTGCACCGTATTTGGCAGCAATATAGGGTTCAAACAAAGTGTAAATTTGGAACTTTTATTTTGAAAGTGTGAAAGATATCGTCTTTTTCCAGGAAATCTGCTGATAAACTATAATTAACTATAACTGTAACTAAATCTAACTAGCTATAACTTGACCTTTGGCTGTATTTGAGAACAGTGTACTGTTGACAGTCGTCAGGATTGGTTACTGCTTCGTGACGCTGTCTTCTTCCTGTCCCAGCTGATTGGCTGAAAATTACACTGGAGTACGTCACATCCATCTGAAAATGAGGTTTAATTTATATTGTTAAGGTTTAGTCTCAGATAAGTCATGTACACTGTGAATGGTTTAGTGTTTACCTGAAGATCATGCGTAGTTGAACCTTGATCCTGTACAACAGCTGTACCTGTAATCCACAGTTTTACAAGACACAAGATGTCACTCAGGGCCAGTTATTGTGGTGTTTCTACACTTTAGAGTAATTGTAGTCATGGTTACCTTTACACATGCTCCGTGGGTAAACCATGAGAAAGATGACCCCCCCACACATCACTGCTACTGCAGCAGATGAGTACAGCAACAACAAACACACATCTGGAAAGACAACAAAAAAAACATATCATGTCTAATTAAAATAAACAAAAACAAACATCCCATTCTTATCCATCTGTTTTCCTGAGTGTGTTCAGTTTGTACAGAGGACGTGTATTTCTGACCCGGGTGTGACTGCTGGAAAAGAACCGTTTCGTTGCTTTTCAATGTTCGGTTCTTTCCCGTTTGAACTTCGCACCACCATGCTGTCTCCGTCCAACCGTCCTCCTCTTCCTCCTCCTCTTCATCCTCCCTCTCCTCCTCTTCCTCCTCCCTCTTTCTGTCTCGGTACCGAACCGACTTCACCGTGAACCCACTCAGGACCGAATACCTAAATGATGACATGATGGTTGTTAACTGCAGGGATCAAGTGGGCCTATTAACCCTAAACCTCTATAAAGGTTCAGTATATTGACAGAAACATTCTTACTTGTTATTCTTCATTAACGATGCTCGTGCTCTGCCCTCTGACCTCTCTCCTCTTGATGACCTGAATGTCATCTTGACCACCGGGGAACTGAGGCCCTTAACAACACAAGTCAACTTGTACAGCTTTTCCCCAGTGTCATGATCCACATGACGGATCTGCTGTTCCTGGCTCTGATCCTCAGTCAGCAAAATAACTTCAGGATTGATTTGAGTGTGGTTACCTGTTGACTGGGGCTCTTAAGAATGAAGAGGAAATATTAGATGATTTAAACATGCTGCAAGTTGATTGAGGTGATCATTAAATTGGACTATTCTCTTATTTTTCTGTCTAGATAATTGATAAAACTGCTGACCTTCAACATGCAGAAGCGCTCCGTCCCCATAGAAACCCTGATAAGTAATTTGCTCCCCGCAGTAATAATGACCACAGTCAGACTTATTCACGTTCAAAATCACAAGTCCGGTCAATTCCTTCTGGAGCCTCTTTCCATCAATGTCTATGATCTCCATGGTTCCATCTAACTGGATGTGTAACCAGTTCAACAGTATATAATTAAATGTATTTCCAAGTTGGCACGGTAAGAACACGGTATCCCCCACCTCAGAGAAGATAACGGAGCTTGTGTCAGTACTCACTGAAACCAAAAATATAAATCATTGGTTAGGGTTATAAAGTGCCGAGTGGTCAAGATGATGACAGACTATAGGTCCTATAAGCCTAATTGATGACAGACATTTTACATATTATCCTCAAATTATTTTCTACTATATTGAATAGGCTATATTTCAATTAAATATGATTCAACCTATTTATATTTTACATACACTATAGGATTGCATTTTAATAGCTTATGTAATATTATCACTTACCGATGAGCGTCGACATGGCCTTTACTAGAGCAAAAAGAACATACATGTTGTGACTGTTTGACCTAGAAGACTTCAAATATTCAAAACCCAAATGTGAGGAGAGTGATCTTTTGGTGTACGTGTGGCCACGCGCCCTCCTTATCTTCAACCAGGAACAAACTAGCCTGTTTCTCACCTTCTGACTCTAGAGGGGTTTGAAAACAGCCGTTAAAGACGCACTCAGCATCCCCCTCATAGACCCCCCCTCTTAACCACGGTCCTCCTTCACGCTCTAGCTACCTTTTCCACCTCTAGATGTAACCTGACCACATCAACACACCCCCCCCCCCCCCCCCCCCCTCCCCCCCCCCCCCCCCCTCCAACCTGACCACATCAACACCCCCCCTCCCCCCCCCCCCCCCCCCCCCCCAGGTTGTCATTACGTGCTCAGGAACTTCTTGTGGTTTTGACTTGAGAACTGTTAAGGACATTGCACCTGTTTCAGCACTTCTGTGCATCAGGCATCTTTAGGCCTTATATGGGCTTGGTTTGGGCTGTGGCAGCGTGCAGGTCGGTTTTTTTGTTTTAGTTTTTTTTAGACAATGTCTTGGGCTTATATTACTAATTTGTCTATTCTCAATAGCCCGATCAGAGCTAGTAATAAAATACAGTTAATATGACCCTTATTTAATGTCACTGTCATTGTGTAGGCTGCTAGTAAACAGTGTCCTAAATACAATAATCTTAGCGACAAAATTCGTGCTGTTCAGATATAGCTCATATAAAGGCTTAAGGTCAGCAATGTGACCTTTGTCCATGCAAATGAGAACTACTCAGTTTTAGGGTGTGTGTGTGTGTGTGTGTGTGTGTGTGTGTCCATGACATTGTGTGAGAGATGGATGTAAGCGATGGCCTAATTCATGTAGATGAGACTGTAGATTAAAGTAGAGTAGAGAGGTAGACACACAGAAACATTTTCCACATTTCAAAAAACATTTATTTTCACATGGTGTCGTCACAAGCTACACAGCTGTATTCCATTTCTAAAATACTTTTACATGTTTTTATTCACCTATACTGCTTTAGCCAGACGTTACAAAGTGGGCTAGATTGTTCAGGATATTAAGATAATATCTTAATAATATATTATCTTATTCTCTCCCCCCCCCCCCTAAATCATGCATTGCGATTAAACCTGATTCTGAATCTGAATTCTGAATTCTGATTTGGTCTAAATCATAAAGTATAACCCGTGATTCTTAGATCAGATTAGATTAACCCATGATTCGCTCGGCCTATAGATGATACATTGATCTCTCATTTAAATCTAATTTCATTTGAAGACATGTTACAGTGCTATATTCAGATTGATCCAAGGTAACCTAGGCGGTGGCATCACCTCTCCTCTGGAACCGAACTGCCGCTGTTCCACCGGCCAGCACGAGCAGCACGCCCGCCACCACGAGACACACGAGCGGAAGAACATCACAGTAGTAAGTAATGTTGTCGGTTGTCAGTGTTTGTTTACCGGATTTGATTGTAGTTCCTGTATCGTGCCTACACACACACACGGCGGCCTTCACGTGCTCTGGCGGGATGAGGATGGTGGATTTAGTGAACAAACCGTCATCGTCAAATGATCTGATAGTCTCGCTGTCCAAGATGTCAGTTTCCCAGTCATCTGCCACCCAGTACGGCTCGCTCCATCCCTGACCTGCACCCGTGACTTCACAGAGAAGCACGCGCTGCGGCCCGGGCTGCAGGAACACGCGCATTAGCTGGACGGCTAATTGGTTTGAGATACACAAACAGAGAAGCAATAAATTCTCATGTATTTTTTATAACGACAACAAAAATATGAAAATCTATTTTGATTTACAAATTACAATAATTAGAATACACTTAAAGTTAAACGGGACTGAAAACCCTACAAGTGCATATGTTCTGACAGAGAGTGAGAAGAGAGACAGAGAGAAACAATTTGATTTAGTTTGAGTTGGTAACACTAAAATAGTTTGATTTAGTTTGAGTTAGTAACAGTAAAATAGTTTGATTTAGTTTTCTATCACAACATCCAACAATTAGACTTTAGATTACCTGTCACCACCACGTCCTGGACAGTACCTGCCACGAACCTCAAGTCTTTACGCATCACGGCAAAGTATCGACCGGAATCCTCCGTGGTAACATTAGTAACCGTTAACATGGTTACGGATCCAACAGGGTCAGCGACAAAATAACGATCATGGGCTTGAAAAGAGGTGCTGAAGAACTTCACCAGGGTCACCTGGCCGCTGTGTTCCTGTTTGAACCAGCTGACCTGAGCTGAAATGTTACTCTGGAACCGGCTGCTGACCGTCATGTTGTCCCCATGGTTACCGAAACGGACCGAGCTGGATAGAAGCCCATCAGATGAACCTGGAGAGATTAAAACATTATTCCAAAAGGCTTCAACGGTTATCGTTTTCTATGTTTCCACTTTGAGTAAAAAATAAATAAATAACGAATTTAGTTTTATTTTATTTTTTCTTCTGGTGCCTTAAATTAGTTTATATGAGGCCTACACCTCAGAACAAATAAATATCGCGTTGCCAAAGCTAGGCTATATTAAATTAATCTAGGCCTACATGTTTTTTACGACTAATATTTTCTCACCAATTAATAAAACGACGCACAAAGTCGTGAGTAAATTCATGTTTGAAAGTTGAGTTCTCAAAAATGTGACAAGTGGAACTTGATGCAGTGCGTCACTTCCCCGCCTCGTGCCACCTGTGGGTCCCTGCAGGGGGTCTGAACTTTAACACCAAATCAATCTCAGCAGAAATATGTTTTATTACCCGTGCGTTTTGGAGCGAAGAACAGGATGTTTCGCCACAATTTGGTTAGTAAAAAAATTTTCTTTAAATATTTTTGTGCTTTTTTTTGTTTATTTTGATAAAGACTTTTATTATCTTATAGCCTAATGAGTGTTTTTTTAGGCCGAGTTACACTGAAGGGGCAGGCAAGGTTGTTGTTGTCACTGTGGGTTTTAACGTCAGTTTAAAGTTTAGTTTTAGTCGTTTAGTTTAGTTTCGTTTAGTCGCAAAATTGTGTTTTAGTCACCTTTAGTAGTTTATAATTTATGGGTACATTTATTTATATTCTTTGATTGCTGCTTTGATTCAGTCAAGATTTAGTCTGTATTATTCAGTTTTAATTGTAGTCTTACTGAAGGCAGTGAAGTGATTTAAGTGCTTAAGTGATTTATAAGTTGCTGCTGGTGATGATTAGGTTTTTCAGTCTATTAATGGTTACATATGACTTTTTAAACGCTTTAGATTAATTGTTAGGATGGGCTAGACTAGTCCTCTGAGCATTTAAACTTGTTCACATAGTAACCAGCTGAAGGAGGATTTGTGTGGACATGCTGCAAAATAAAGCATCATCCAATCAGAACCATGCATGGCTGCAGTGACTGTGTGTACCTGCTCTGCTAGGTAAATGCATGGAAATGATTGGTTCTGAAGACAGACTAAACAACACGTGTTTTGAAGAGGTTACTGAGCTCTGTCTGCCCAGAGATGACAATTTAGCAAATTTGCGGCTAGATTTAGTTTATTTTCAAAACACCTAGACAACTTTCCCTCCCAAATGTTTAACTAACCAGTTTAGTTAATTTTAAGCAGATTTTGAAAAGTAACTGAAGTGGTTAAAACTGTAAAATCCGGCAACATTCCGGTAAAATGTGTATTCTAAATGACAAAATATTTTGTATATATATTGCGTATTATATAAAGGCCTACAGTATGCGAAATAATAGCCTAAATATAGAGGCCATAGTATATAATATATATTATTTAAATTATTAATTAATCTAGTTTTAGTTAGTAACTATCTAACGCTAATTTATTGGCCATGATGAATTCCGTGCTCGTGATTTGTGTTCGTCCTGTTTGTTAGGCTGGCAGCGACCAAAGGAATCAAAATACAAAGAAGAGAGTTTCTCCAAGTTAACGTCAAACGGACCTGGTAAGAAGCATCTAACGGAGCTGGCATGTTTTGAAAAGCAGTTATTGATCGGAATATCTATTATCTATCAATAAATTCAACCTGGATCATGAATGTGCGTGTGCAGCGATGACATCATGGATTACGTGCTTGTGCGCGTTCCACCGCCGCAGCCTGGCCTGCCGCGCCCGCGCTTCTCTCTCTACCTGTCTGCGCAGCTGCAGTATGGCACCATCATCGTCTACCACCGCCAGTGTGCCATGCTGCTGGGTAAGCATGGGAGGAACTAGGGGGGCCATGGAGCAGGTAAAGGGGGGGGGGGGGGGGTTGAGCTCCTGACCTCTTGACCCTGGTTGTCTTTGCTGTGTGTTCAGAGGAGGTCCAGAGCACACTTTCCAAGCTCAGTAAATCCAGGCAGTCTGGCAGGATCGACATGGAGGATCCTGGCAGGTAAAGACACCTGTTCACCTACGATCACATCTACAGTCAGTCCGTCCTTTATCAGACTCTCTTATCCAGAGTGACTTACAGCAAGTACAGAGACATTCCCCCCCCCCTTGCCCAAGGACACAAGGTCATGTTGACACAGGCAGGGTTCGAACCAGGGACCTTCTGATTATTAGCTTGATGTCCTAACCGACTGCACCATATGACCCCAGTATCACCCAGCTCATTGAGATGACCCTCACCCCCTAGCCTACCTCACCCCCGACCCTCCCTCACCCCCTAGCCTACCTCACCCCCGACCCTCCCTCACCCCCTAGCCTACCTCACCCCCGACCCTCCCTCGCCCCCTAGCCTACCTCACCCCCGACCCTCCCTCGCCTCCTAGCCTACCTCACCCCGACCCTCCCTCGCCCCCTAGCCTACCTCACCCCCGGCCCTCCCTCGCCCCCTAGCCTACCTCACCCCCGACCCTCCCTCACCCCCCTCCTCTCCCCCCTTCAGAGCTGCCCTGGAACAGGATGCTCTGTCCGCTATGGAGGAATATGAGTGGGCCAACGACCCTTTCTTTGGACAGATGCATTCTGGGATTTTGCCGAGCCCCAGTACACTGGTACAGGTAGACAGACTGTCAATGAAAACCAAGCACATAGGTTTCAAAATGTAAACGTTGAAATGTCTTTTGTTTAGTATAAAGCTCTGTCTGTCTGTCTGTCTGTCTCTCTCTCTCTTTCTTGGTCTGTGTCTCTCTGTCTCTCTCTCTCTTGGTCTCTGTCTCTCTGTCTCTGTCTCTCTCTCTCTCTTGGTCTCTGTTTCTCTGTCTCTGTCTCTCTCTCTCGGTCTCTTTCAGCAGGACCTGGAGGTGATGAGAAGAGCTTCTCCAGAGCGCCCTCTGCTGCCCAGCCCAGGAACACCACCTGTAGAAGGTGTGTACGGGGAGAGAGTGGCTCTCACACTAGACAGATCAGAGAGTGTCTCAGCATGTTTCTCCTCTGTCTTCCTTCTCATCCTTTTGTTCTATCCCAGGTTCGACAGCGTCTTCAGGATCCATCACTCTGTTAGAGAGAGAGCTGCCCTCTCTCCCCTCCTCTCAGGTATCCCTCCATCCCTCTCTCCCCTCCTCTCAGGTATCCCTCCATCCCTCTCTCCCCTCCTCTCAGGTATCCCTCCATCCCTCTCTCCCCTCCTCTCAGGTATCCCTCCATCCCTCTCTCCCCTCCTCTCAGGTATCCCTCCATCCCTCTCCCCCCTCCTCTCAGGTATCCCTCCATCCCTCTCCCCCCTCCTCTCAGGTATCACTCACTCCCCTCCTACCTCCCTTCCTCCACACACTCTTCCTCTTCTGCTCTCCTTCATTCTCTCCATCTCTCCTCTACCCTGCAGCAGTTTGAAGGGGCAGAACTTCCTGAGGTCACAGATGCAGAGCAGGGCATGATTGACCTGCTGATGGACCAATCAGATCACTTCCCAGACTGTGAGTGACAGGTGTTTCCTCCTGTTCATTTCTCCACGAGCTGGAATCGGTCAAGTTAACCAGCTTGCATGTGTTTAAGGGGAGACAGAGAGACCAGAGAGAGAGAGACCAGAGGAGAGACCAGAGAGAGAGAGACCAGAGGAGAGACCAGAGAGAGAGAGAGCAGAGAGAGAGAGACCAGAGGAGAGACCAGAGAGAGAGAGACGAGCGAGCGAGAGACCAGAGAGAGAGAGACCAGAGGAGAGACCAGAGAGAGAGAGAGCAGAGAGAGAGAGAGCAGAGAGAGAGAGACCAGAGGAGAGACCAGAGAGAGAGAGACCAGAGAGAGAGAGACCAGAGAGCAGACAGGAAAGGGGGATAGTGACTCCCACTGAGTAAGTGTATATTATTGAAATACACACACCATACTGACCACACCATACTGACCACACCATACTGACCACACCATACTGACCACACCATACTGACCTTACCTGTGTGTGGTCAGTCTGCAGACCCCTAGCGTTCCCCCAGAGGACCCCTCGGCATCAGGGCTGCCCATGGATATGCCTGCAGCTCTGTCCAGGGAGAGGACCCCGACAGCGGCCCCCAGACCAAGAGCCCCTCCTGGACCGAGGATAGAGACACCTGTCCATGAGGTGGGGGCTGGTTCACTACACCTGTCCATGAGGTGGGGGCTGGTTCACTACACCTGTCCATGAGGTGGGGGCTGGTTCACTACACCTGTCCATGAGGTGGGGGCTGGTTCACTACACCTGTCCATGAGGTGGGGGCTGGTTCACTACACCTGTCCATGAGGTGGGGGCTGGTTCACTACACCTGTCCATGAGGTGGGGCTGGTTTGACTACAGGACCCATCCACAAAGCTTGGGTTTGCTTTTGTATTTGATCAGTCTCACTCACCTGTCTCTCTTCTCCTTCTCCTCCTCCTCTCTCTCCTCCTCTTCTATCCCCCTCTCCTCCTCCTCTCTCCTCTCCTCTCCCCCCTCTCTCTCTCCTTCTTCTCCTCCTCCTCTCTCCTCCACCTCTATCCCTCTCTCCTTCTCCTCTCCTCTTCTCTCATCTCCTCTCTCCTCCTCTCTCTCCTCTCTCAATCCTCCTCCCCTCTCCTCTCTCCTCTTCCAGGAGGTGCGTCCAGTGGAGAGGACCCAGACCAGGAGGAGGAGGAGACAGCTGCTGTTTATGGATGAGCACACCCAGATCTCCCAGGATGCACTGAGGGAACAGCTGGAGAATAACCTCATACAGACCATGTCTCCAGTGGGAACACACACACACACACACACTCTCATACACGCACACACACACAACTGCAACTGAAATGAACATACATAACACCAACAGTTGGATGACCTAACATTCTATTTGCAGGTGTTTTTCAGACGTCCATCCCAGATGATCCTGCCTCCTGCTGTCCTCCTCAACACACCTTGTTGCAGTGAGTTCTGCAGTGCCTAACCTAACCCTAGTACAACCTTCACACAACACTGGAACAACATACCTGAACCTGACTGTCAGTTTATAAAGATAACCTCTCCAGATCTGTGTTTGTGATGTCATGATAACCTCTCCAGATCTGTGTTTGTGATGTCATGATAACCTCTCCAGATCTGTGTTTGTGATGTCATGATAACCTCTCCAGATCTGTGTTTGTGATGTCATGATAACCTCTCCAGATCTGTTTGTGATGTCATGATAACCTCTCCAGATCTGTGTTTGTGATGTCATGATAACCTCTGCAGATCTGTGTTTGTGATGTCATGATAACATCTCGAGATCTGTTTGTGATGTCATGATAACATCTCCAGATCTGTGTTTGTGATGTCATGATAACATCTCCAGATCTGTTTGTGATGTCATGATAACCTCTGCAGATCGGTTTGTGATGTCATGATAACCTCTCCAGATCTGTGTTTGTGATGCCATGATAACCTCTCCAGATCTG
>CM059294.1:15707500-15715000 GCA_030340665.1 Neosalanx taihuensis
TTAGTATGACTCATGCGAGTGTGTGTGTTGGGTGTGTGTGTGTGTGTGTGGGGGGGGGGGGTGAGTGTGTGTGTAGGCGTGTGTGTGTCTGTGTGTGTGTGTAGGGAGTGTGTGTGTGTGTGTGTGTGTGTCTTTGTGTGTGTCTGTGTGTGTGTGTAGGGAGTGTGTGTGTGTGTGTGTCTTTGTGTGTGTCTGTGTGTGTGTGTGTTGGGTGAGTGTGTGTGTGTGTGTGTGTGTGTGTGTGTGTGTGTGTGTAGGGAGTGTGTGTGTGTGTGTCTTTGTGTGTAGGGGTGTGTGTGTGTTGGGTGAGTGTGTGTGTGTGTGTAGGGAGTGGTGGCACCGCTCCTAATGATCCTGCTGATCTTTATCTGCTGTGTTTCTGTTCTCTGTCATACCAACATTACCCTTGTCAACACACACACACACACACTCCCCCCCCCCCCCACACACACACACACACACACACTCCCCCCCCCCCCCCACACACACACACTCCCCCACACACACTCCCCCACACACACGCCCCCCCCACACACACTCATACTCTCTCCTCCCTGTGTGTCTCTCAGGTCCTCCTCCATCCGCCCAGGTCAGTTTGGGTACGGCAGGGTTCCCTTCTCTCTGCCGCTACACCGCCCCCACCGGCAGGCACGCCACACCGCTAACGGCACCGTCACCACGGCAACCCCGGGACCAGACACAGCGGCTGGCGGAACCAGCGAGGAAGAAGTGGAGAGAGGCGGAGCTAAGAAGGAGAAGGAGGGAAGGAAGACGAGAGGAGAGGACGAGGGGAGAGAGGAGGAGGAGAGGAGAGAGGAGGAGAGGAGAGAGGAGGAGGGGAGAGAGGAGGAGAGAAGAGAGGAGGAGAGGAACACTGAGGAGGACGCGGGTACGGAGTCACCAGCTCCAGGCCCCACGGTTGCCACGGCGAAGACTGTCAAACCAGACAGACAGACAGGCAGACCAGACAGACAGACAGGCAGCCCAGACAGACAGACAGGCAGACCAGACAGACAGACAGGCAGACCAGACAGACAGACAGGCAGACCAGACAGACAGGCAGGCAGAGCGCTCGACACACACGCAGAGAGTGGGAGGGGCCAGCCTCACTCCCGCCCCCCCCCACCCGGCCGGCGAGCGTTCAACTGGAACACAGTCACCGCCCCTCCCCCGCCTCTCCACCCCCACTCTCCCCCTCTCTCTCACCCCTACTACCCCTCCCCCCTCCACAGAGAGAGAGAGCCCCAGTCTGTTTATAGCCCCCAGGCCCCGCCTCCCCACGCCAGGGCCCCCCAGCCCAACATCTACCCCCTGCAGCGCACGCAGCCCCCCCACCTGGGCCCGGAGGGGGAGGGGGGCTCAGCTCAGAGCTACAGGTGTTCAGGAGACGAGACGGAACATCGCAAGTGCTTCACACAGGTGTGTGTACCTGGCCTCAGCCTCCTCACACACACACACACACACACACACACCGTGTTCTAACCAGCACACTCTGGAGTTCTGAAGTTAGTTCCTCATGCTGTTAGCTGGAGTATTTACAGAACCTAAACATTCTTGTGCTACTGTGCTGAAATGGATTGTTGGGTTGAAGTGAGCTGTGAAGTTGGAGGTTAGGTATGTGTCTGTGTGTGTGTGTGTGTGTGTCTGTGTGTCTGTGTGTGTGTGTGTTTGTGTGTTTGTGTTTGTGTGTGTGTGTGTGTGTGTCTGTGTGTCTGTGTGTGTGTGTGGTCATAAGGAAACTCTTCCTCTTCTCTGCTCCGGGACGTTTACTGTGTGTGTGTGTGTGTACTCTGGGTCACTCAGTGTGTGTACTCTGGGTCGGCATTAGAATGTGTGTGTGTGTGTGTGTCTGTGTGCATACATGTCTGTCTGTGTGTGCACATGCCTAGGAGTCTGACATGTCTGTGTGTGGCCACAGGGAGTCTGTGTGAGAGTGTGTGTGTGTGTGTGTACACATGCAGATGTGTGTGTGTGTACTGCAGTTCCAGGTGGAGGAGGAGGGAGAGAGAAAGGTGGGAAAGGTGGAGGACGAGGGAGAAGGAGTGAGAGAGAGGGAGAGAGAGAGAGGAGAAGGAGGGAAAAGAGAGAGGAGGGAGAGAGTGTGGGTGTGTGAGAGTGTGTGTGTGTGAGAGAGAGGGAGTGAATGTGTGTGTGAGGGATGTAGTCCTTGGCAGAGGACACCGTGTCTGTTTGCTCTGCTTGGCTCGAAGGAAAATCCTGTGATGATGTTTAGACACCGTCTGTTAGTGGATGTTTCCCTTTGCATGTGTGTGTTTGTGTGTGTGTGCTCTGCGTGTTACAGAGCTGTGTGTGTTTGTGTGTGTGTGTCAGTATGCCTGAGTTCACGTCCTAACATCCTGTGGTTGAGATTCATCACGTGTCGTGTGTGTGTGTGTGTGTGTGTGTGTGTTTACCCTGTTGCGTAGAAGCAGAGGGGAACTGAGAGAGGTGGAGGAAGCGAAAGAAGGAGAGGGGGAAAGGGGGATGGAGGAGAGAGAGCGAGAGAGAGAAAGAGGAGAAGAGGGAGGGGAGAGGAGAGGGGAGAAAAAGGAGAGGGGGAAAGGGGGAGAGAAGAGAGAGAGAGAGAAAGAGGAGAAGAGGGAGGGGAGAGGAGAGGGGAGAAAAAGAAGGAGAGGGGGAAAGGGGGAGAGAAAAGAGAGAAGGAGAAGGGGGGAGGTAGGGGAAGTTACATGGTTAAGTATTAGTAGTGAAGGAAGTCATTGTTTTTAGAAATCACAGGGTTGAGGGGGGGAGGGGGGGAGGGGGGCATGGCAAACAGAGAAGAGAGTGAAGGGGTGGCAGAGAGAGAGAGAGAGAGGCTTGACATGAGGAGAGAGGGGGTGGCAGAGAGAGAGAGAGAGAGGCTTGACATGAGGAGAGAGGGGCGCAGTGAGGGAGGTCTGAGGGCTGGGAGGTCTGAGCGAGACGGGGTCCCATCGAGAGGTCACAGAGAAGAAGAGGGGATGGAGAGAGATAAGGGACAGAAGGCAGTGAGGGAGACTGGGGGGGCAGGGAGGGAGGGAGGGAGGCAGGGAGAGAGGCAGGGAGACTGGGGGGGCAGGGAGGGAGGCAGGGAGGGAGGCAGGGGTGGAGGCAGGGGTGGAGGCTGGAAGCAAGATGCCTGCATGAGAAGGAACACAAGTATTAGAGGGGGGAGGAAGGGAGGAAGGGAGGAGAGAGGGAGAGGGGGAGTGTGTAAGAGAAGGAGAAGCGGCTTCACAGGAGGGAGAGAGAGAGAAAGAGAGAGGAAGAGAGGGTGAGTGTGTAAGAGGAGGAGAGAGGAAGAGAGGGTGAGTGTGTAAGAGAAGGAGAGAGAGAGGAAGAGAGGGTGAGTGTGTAAGAGGAGGAGAGAGAGAGGAAGAGAGAGAGAGGAATTTGTGAAGATAAACCCGGGAAAAGAGACGTCAACTTTGACCTGAATGTCAAAGTGAAAAGCAGCATGTGAGGCTGGTGACACATCTTCCTCTCTCTCGCTTCCTCTCGCTTCGCTCTCTCTGTTCTCCTATTCTGTTTGGTAACTTCTCTCTCTCTCCCACTCTGGAGTAAATATTTACTCAGGGACAGCCCCGAGTGACTCCAAACAACAACACAGTGGACTAGGCAGGAACAGAAACCTTTCGGTTTCAAAAACGGTTCAAATCTCTTTTATCTTCCAAAAATCTGGACCATCTGTCTCCCCTAAAGATCCTGTCAATCAAGCAGAGCCTGTGAAATGGTCTCCTACCTGGATACAATCACAGCATTGTTTTCTATTGCTAAAGCAAGACATGCCCAGCGTTACTGGATGTGTTGTGATGGATGTGTGATGGATGTGGTATGATGGATGTGTTGTGATGGATGTGGTGTGATGGATGTGTGATGGATGTGTTGTGATGGATGTGTTGTGATGGTTGTGATGGATGTGGTATGATGGATGTGTGATGGATGTGGTGTGATGGATGTGTGATGGATGTGTTGTGATGGATGTGTTGTGATGGTTGTGATGGATGTGGTGTGATGGATGTGTTGTGATGGTTGTGATGGATGTGGTGTGATGGATGTGTTGTGATGGATGTGTGATGGATGTGGTGTGATGGATGTGTTGTGATGGATGTGTTGTGATGGTTGTGATGGATGTGGTGTGATGGATGTGTGATGGATGTGTTGTGATGGATGTGTTGTGATGGTTGTGATGGATGTGGTGTGATGGATGTGTTGTGATGGTTGTGATGGATGTGTTGTGATGGATGTGTGATGGATGTGTTGTGATGGTTGTGATGGATGTATTGTGATGGATGTGTTGTGATGGTTGTGATGGATGTGTTGTGATGGATGTGTTGTGATGGATGTGATGGATGTGGTATGATGGATGTGTGATGGATGTGTTGTGATGGTTGTGATGGATGTATTGTGATGGATGTGTTGTGATGGTTGTGATGGATGTATTGTGATGGATGTGTTGTGATGGATGTGTTGTGATGGTTGTGATGGATGTGTTGTGATGGATGTGTTGTGATGGATGTGATGGATGTGGTATGATGGATGTGTGATGGATGTGTTGTGATGGATGTGGTGTGATGGATGTGTGATGGATGTGTTGTGATGGTTGTGATGGATGTATTGTGATGGATGTGTTGTGATGGTTGTGATGGATGTGTTGTGATGGATGTGTTGTGATGGATAATAATGGATGTTAATAACTGTTTTGCACTTCTGGTTGGATGCTAACTGTATTTCGTTGCCCTGGACTTGTACCTGTGTAATGACAATAAAGTTGAATCTAATCTAATCTAATCTAATGGATGTGATGGATGTGGTATGATGGATGTGTGATGGATGTGTTGTGATGGATGTGATGGATGTGGTGTGATGGATGTGTGATGGATGTGTTGTGATGGATGTGATGGATGTGTTGTGATGGATGTGATGGATGTGGTATGATGGATGTGTGATGGATGTGGTGTGATGGATGTGGTGTGATGGATGTGGTGTGATGGATGTGTTGTTATGGATGTGATGGATGTGTTGTGATGGATGTGGTATGATGGATGTGTGATGGATGTGGTGTGATGGATGTGGTGTGATGGATGTGGTGTGATGGATGTGATGGATGTGGTATGATGGATGTGTTGTTATGGATGTGTTGTTATGGATGTGTTGTTATGGATGTGTATATGATGGATGTGTTGTTATGGATGTGTTGGATGGAAAAGGTGGAGGAGGAAGGGAGGAGGAGGAGAGGGGAGGAGAGGAGTGACCAGCTGCAGTCTGTGGTAGGGTCTGTGGGGGGGTCTGTGGGGGGGTTTGTGCGGGGGTCTTCCTGGGTGTTCCCCTGTAGCAGTTCTGGTTGCTTCCTACAGGCTCCTGCTCTCATCAGACTCAGTGTCATCAGGGTTTAACGTGTGTGTTTGTGTGTAGAGAGAGAGAGAAGGAAAGCAGGTTCCAGGACAAAGCCCCTGCTCCACAGGCAGAGAGACCCTGTTTGTTCACCCCCACTCTAATGGTCCTATTCATTACCAACAGACCCTCCCTCTCTCTCCTTTCTCCACCTCTCCCTCTTTCCCCTCCTACCAGCAGTAAAACACAACTAGAACTTTCTCTGGACTCTAAAAACATTCTCTCTCTCTCTGTCTCTCTTTCTTTCTCTCCCTCTCTCCCCTCTATCTCTCCTTCTTGCTCCTTTCTCTCTCTCCTTCCCTCTCTCTGTCTCCCTGTTTCTTTCTCCCTCCCTCCCTCTCTCTCTCTCCTTCCCTCTTTCTGTCTCTCTTTCTTTCTTTCCCTCTCTCTGTCTTCTCTCTTTCACCAGAAGTATTCACGTCTTTCACCTGCTCAAAACAACTCACTCTTCGTCTCTCTCTCTCTCTCTCCCTCGTCATCCTCCTGTTCAATAACAATCCTCACTTCCACATTCTGCTCTTCCACAGTCTCTCAGCTCTGCTCCCAGGCCCCAGCAGACCTAGCTGGGCTTGCTCAGAGCTGTGTGTGGCTAACAGAACTGTCTGTTTATCAGTGGAATGACTGTGGGTGCAGAAACTGCTCTGTTTTACAGCCCAGCTGAGCATCCTGACAACTTCAGACATTTCTTCAGATGACTTGAGTGTTGTATCACTTTCCTTTATCCATTCAGAAACGGACAAAGCATTTTTCCATTCCTCTCTCCCCTGTCCTCTCCCTCTCTTCCTCCTCTCCCCCTCTCTCCCCTGTCCTCTCCCTCTCTTCCTCCTCTCCCCCTCTCTCCCCTGTCCTCTCCCTCTCTTCCTCCTCTCCCCCTCTCTCCCCTGTCCTCTCCCTCTCTTCCTCCTCTCCCCCTGTCTCCCCTGTCCTCTCCCTCTCTTCCTCCTCTCCCCCTCTCTCCCCTGTCCTCTTCCTCCTCTCCCCCTGTCTCCCCTGTCCTCTCCCTCTCTTCCTCCTCTCCCCCTCTCTCCCCTGTCCTCTCCCTCTCTTCCTCCTCTCCCCCTCTCTCCCCTGTCCTCTCCCTCTCTTCCTCCTCTCCCCCTCTCTCCCCTGTCCTCTCCCTCTCTTCCTCCTCTCCCCCTCTCTCCCCTGTCCTCTCCCTCTCTTCCTCCTCTCCCCTGTCCTCTCCCTCTCTTCCTCCTCTCCCCCTGTCTCCCCCCTCCCCTGTCCCTCCCTCCCTCTCTCCCCCTCCCCTCTTCTTCTGCACTGCAGCAAACCCATCAGTCTAAGTCACTCCTTAAAGCCATTCAATATGTCACTCTCTCTTTCTCTCTTCTTCCCTCCCTCCTCCTCCCCCTGTCACTCTACCCCTCCTCCTCCTCCTCCTCCTCCTCCTCCCCTTGTCACTCTACCCCTCCTCCTCCTCCTCCTCTCCCTCCTCCTGTTCACACACAGACACACTCTCACTGCACCTACAGAGGCACCTCTAACCCTTTCTATAGACACACACACACATTGGGAATACACACACACCCATGTGTACACACACACACACACACACACATGCTAGAGTTGCTGTACATGTACCCACTGGTAGTAAAAGAACCAACGCCTAACTCTCCTTCTTCCAAAAACAAGGTATGTTTCTCCTGTGTAAACTGAACACACATGCTTACACACACACACTCACACACTCACACACACACACACACACACACTCACACTCACACACACACACACACACACACACACACTCTGCACCTCCCCCTCTTTGCTTTTACTCTGACCTTTCAATTTCTGTCTTCCTTGGTCTTGTGTTTATGTGATATGCATACCCAACACAGACACACACACACACACCCTTAGCTCCTCATACACATACACACAACACTCAGCTTCTCACACACACACACAGACACACACACAGACACACACACACACAGCTCCTGTGTTCTTCCTGCTATCATGAGGCTATCATGTGTTTACGCCAAGTACAAGTATTTACTGCCTTAACTAACTGGGTTTCACACACATCCACAGAGACACACACATCCACAGACACACACACATCCACACACACATCCACAGACACACACACATCCACAGACACACACACATCCACAGACA
>CM059294.1:15720000-15747500 GCA_030340665.1 Neosalanx taihuensis
TGGTTGTGTTTGGTTGTGTGTGGTTGTGTGTGTGTGGTTGTTTGGATCAACGGTGTCAGCTTGGTTCTAAGTGGCTCCTGCTCTGTAGAGCTGCTGCTGCTTGTTCTCAGTTCAGACTTTACTGGTTTACACAGTGTAAACGCTCTCTCAGTGTTTATCCCAGTCCTCAGGAAGAGCTCAGCTCTCTGAACGTCTTCATCTTCACCCCGGTTCTGGAGAAGCACAGCTTGGTCTTATATACACACAGCACATAATTTAACTCACTGGACTCTAGTTTAACTGGGTTTTATTACGTAACTTTAGTAAACATGGCAGCCATCTTGTTCTCTGTCCTCCTCACTTCTCTCTCTCTCTCTCTCTCTTTGGCATTCACAACCTTCATCCCCTCTCCTTTCCCTGATCTCTCATCCTCTCTCCTCTTCTCTCATCCTCTCTCCTCTTCTCTCATCCTCTCTCCTCTTCTCTCATCCTCTCTCCTCTTCTCTCATCCTCTCTCCTCTTCTCTCATCCTCTCTCCTCTTCTCTCATCCTCTCTCCTCTTCTCTCATCCTCTTTGTCATCCCCTCATCCCCTCTCCTCTTCTTTCATCCTCTCTCCTCTTCTCTCATCCTCTCTCCTCTTCTCTCATCCTCTCTCCTCTTCTCTCATCCTCTCTCCTCTTCTTTCATCCTCTCTCCTCCTCTCTCATCCCCTCTCCTCTCTCTGAGCCCTCATCCCCTCTCCTCTCTCCTCCTCTCTCATCCCCTCTCCTCTCTCTGAGCCCTCATCCTTCCCTCTTCCTGTCTACTCCCTCTCTCTTTCTCTCTCCTTCCGCTTTAGTTGGTTTAGATGGAGAGATAGTGGGGAAGTATGTTTAGACCTCATGTATTCCACAGTCTGAGCTCTAAGCTTGGTGAGAGAGGGGGAGGGAGAGAGGGGGAAAGGGGGAGGGAGAGAGGGGAGGAGGGGGAGGGAGAGAGGTGGAGAGGAGGACAGATGATAAAGTATACCCAAACATAGGGAAGTCAAGGACAGGGTTGGAGAACCCAGAAAGAGGGGAAAAGTTGAGAGGAGAGATGGAGAGAGAGAGAGAAGAGGGAGGGTGGGAAGAAAGAGGTCATGAGAAGGCAACATCTCTTCCCCTACCCCTCTCCCTCTCTCTATCACTGTTTCTCTCTATCTCCCTCTCTCTATCTCTCCCCCCCCTCTCCCCCTCTCCCTCTCTCTATCACTGTCTCCAGTCTACAGATAACTGTGATGGACAGAAAGAGAGAGGGAGAGAAGGGAGGGTGCTGGGAACTCTCTCTCTCTCTCTGGCTTCTCTTAATAGAGACATCACTCCTTCATGAGATCAGAAATGGCTGCCTGCTTTTGAGGGCCTGAAGATTTGAACTACATAGAAGAAGACCAGCCAAAGATTTGAACTACATAGAAGAAGACCAGCCAAAGATTTGAACTGCATAGAAGAAGAACAGACTAAACTAGCACATTATTAGACAGAGACACATTCCAGGTTTACCCAGGTTCAAGGCAACGGCAGTCATTTCAAGGAGAATTCACAGTCCATGACTCATGATGGATCCAGGCTTCAAGGAGAGTCTAGAAGAGTTGGAGCTTTGACCCCTGTCCTTCTTCCCCTCCTCCCCCTCCTCCCCCTCCTCCCCCTCCTCCCCCCTCCTCCCCCCCTCCTCTCCCCTGACCCCCAGGGGCCACTGACCCCTCCCTGGCTCCTCCCTGGCCTCTTCACCATGACAGAGCCTCTCAGACTGTCCCTCTCTCTCTGTTATCACTTCATTTCTGGTCGTGGACCGCTCATCACTCACACACACACACAGACACACACACTCTGACACACACCTCATCCCCTCCATCCTGTGTGTCACTATATTCTCTGCTCATCTGTTCGTCGGCAAAATTCCCAAATGGTTTCATTTCCTCTGTCCTCCACCCTTAGCCCCTCTTCCTCACCATCTCTCCCTCCTCTCCCTCTCCCCCTTCTCCCTCCCCTTCCTCATCCCCTCTCCCTCCTCACCTCCTCTCCTTCGTCTGTGGAGGAAGTGTTTCAGGAAGAGTGTTTCAGGGACAGTGAGAGTGTTGTCTTCCTCAGACAGTGAGGGGTTATTATGATCTGCCAGAGCTTCCTCAACATATGGGGATAAAGCTTAACTAGCTTTCCTCTGTGCCAGACACACACACACACTTTAACACACACACGTGCATGCACTTACGCACACACACACTCTCACACACAATCCACATTTGAGAGTGTGCACACACACACAAGGGCAGAAATGAAGACAGGTGATGTCATTCTGTTGAAACTCAAGCAATGTGTATATACGTATGTGTGTGTGTAATCTCTCCCTCTATCTCTCTCTCTCGCCCTCTCTCTCTCTCTCTCTCTCTCTCTCTCTCTCTCTCTCTCTCGCTTCCTCTCCCCCCCCTTCTCTCTTTCTCTCTCTCTCTTCCTCTCTCTCTCTCTCTGTGTGGGACAGTGGGCTTGGATAAGCAGTATGTTTTTGTGTGTGTGTGTGTGTGTGTGTGTGTGTGTGTGTGTGTAACCCTCCTCTCTCTCTCCTCTCTGTGTGTGTGTGGGACAGTGGGCCTGGATAAGCAGTGTGTGTGTGTGTGTGTGTGTAACCCTCCTCTCTCTCTCTCTCTCTCTCTGTGTGTGGACAGTGGGCCTGGATAAGCAGTGTGTGTGTGTGTGTGTGTGTGTGTGTAACCCTCCTCTCTCTCTGTGTGTGGACAGTGGGCCTGGATAAGCAGTGTGTGTGTGTGTGTGTGTGTGTGTAACCCTCCTCTCTCTCTCTCTGTGTGTGACAGTGGGCCTGGATAAGCAGTGTGTGTGTGTGTGTGTGTGTGTGTGTGTGTGTAACCCTCCTCTCTCTCTCTCTCTCTCTGTGTGTGGACAGTGGGCCTGGATAAGCAGTGTGTGCTGACCTGCAGACCAGTAGGATATCGCTTCTATGTCCGTCAGGCTGAGACAGTGAGAGACGGAACTCCCTGCATCAACAACACCAGCCATGTGTGTCTGGCTGGACGATGCCTGGTGAGGGACTGTGTGTGTGTGTGTGTGTCTGTGTGTCTGTGTGTGTCTGTGTGTGTCTGTGTGTGTGTGTCTGTGTGTGTGTGTGTGTCTGTGTGTGTGTGTGTGTGTGTGTGTGTGTGTGTGTGTGTGTGTGTGTGTGTGGGAGGGTTAAGATATGTATGTCTGCACTTCTCCTCCTGTTTAAGAACTCTTTCAACGATCTTTCGTCTCCTCGTTCTCTCTTTCCATCTCTCTCTCCCTCCCTCTCTCTCTCTCCCTCCCTCTCTCTCTCTCCGTCTCTCTCTCTCTCTCTCTCTGTCTCTCTCTCTCTCTGTCTCTCTCTCTCTCTCTGTCCCTCTTCATCCTCCTCCCTTTTCTCTCCCCAACTTTGCAGCAGTAGAACTGTCAACTGGAACACACAACAACAAAATAAACACTGGCACTGGATGTTAAATGTCAACTATCGTAGAATAACTGTTATGTCTCCCTCTCCTCCCCTCCTCCCCCCTCAGTCTGAGGGCTGTGATGGCGTGCTTGGTTCCGCCCGGGTGATTGACAGGTGTGGTGTGTGTGGGGGCTGGATAGCTCCTGCAGGAAGGTCAGCGGAATCTTCCAGAACAGCACCGTTCCCCTTGGTTACTACAAGATCCTCGACATCCCTGTGGGCGCCACGGCGATCAACATCACCGAGAAACGAGCCAGCTCCAACTACCTGGGTAGAACACACACACATACACACACACACATACACACACATACACACACATACATATATACATACACACATGTACACACACACACATTCTTAAATAAATACTATGATTAATTCTTAGTCTGCTTGTAACAGAGGGAGTTCTTAGTGTTGAGAGTTGGCCTGTGTGTGTGTCTGTCTGTGTGTGTTCCTCTGTCTGTGTGTGTGTCTCTGTGTGTGTGTGTTCCTCTGTCTGTGTGTGTTCCTCTGTCTGTGTGTGTTCCTCTGTGTGTGTGTTTTCCTCTGTGTGTGTGCCTGCCTGTGTGTGTGTGTGTGTGTGAGCAGGCTTGGCCAGGCTGACTGGAAGCTGATAAAGCTGGTATTGTTAGAGCCCTGAGGAACCCAGGGGGAGTGTGTGCCTGTGTGTGTGTCTGTGTGTGTGTGTGTGTCTGTGTGTGTGTATGTGTGCGTTTGTGTCTGTGTGTGTGTGTGTGTTTGTGTGTCTGAGTTGATATGTGTTATAAGAATGTCCTGACTAAACTAAACATGACATAAAAAAACAACCATGATCTATGGTCTACCCCCCCCCCCCCCCCCCCCCCCCCCCCCAGCCATGCGCAGCGGAACAGGGGCGTCAGTGGTGAACGGGCGCTGGGCTGTGGACCCCCCCGGGGAGTACCAGGCAGGGGGCACCACCTTTACCTACACCCGCCCCGGGCTCAGGGTGAGGGCCAGGAGGAGAGGGGAGAGAGCCTGACTGCTCCAGGTCCCACCACCACAATACTGCAGCTCTACGTGAGTGCGATAACACACACACACACACACATTCTCACACACACTCTCACACTCTGTGACATTCCTGTTTGTTTCTGTGCTCCTGGTCAGCTAGTGATGTGGCCATGCCCTAGCTGCTAGCTTTAGCCTGGGTTAAGGTCAGCTTTAGCCTGGGTTAAGGACAGCTTTAGCCTGGGTTAAGGACAGCTTTAGCCTGGGTGAAGGACAGCTTTAGCCTGGGTTAAGGACAGCTTTAGCCTGGGTTAAGGACAGTCCGAGGAAGGCCAGGACTAAGCTAGCAGGAAGCTCTGTAGTATCACCCAGAACCCCCCTGGCTAAGATCATCATAAAGAGTTGGTGTGTGTGTGTGTGTGTGGCAGGCAGGCAGGGGTGAGGGGCATGTGAGTTATGTGTCAGTGAGGGGGGGGGGGGGATGAAGAGGTAAAGATAGCAGGCTGCTCTTGGCTTGGAGCCTCTGATCTCTGTGGGATCGCCCACATTCATGAAGGATTAATCGGATATAAATATAAATGTGCGATATGAAGAGCTGACTGGAGCCCGCTGTCTCTCTAGTCTAGACTACCCCCTAGTTCTGTAGTCTAGACTCCCTCTCAGTCCTGTAGTCTAGACTAACTCTGTCCTGTAGTCTAGCCTCCTTCTCAGTCTTCTTCTCTGGTCTCTGTTCTGCGACTCTCTCGTCATGCTGACCTTCTCCTCTGTTTCGGTTCTGTCTCCCCAGATCATATTCCACAAGCAGAACCCTGGCATCGACTACGAGTTCTACGTCCCTGTGGAGAACCGAGAGGCTGAGAGGGAGCTGTCTGTGGCCAGGGACAGGGAGCTTTCTGTGGGCCGGGAGAGATCCAGGGAGTGGGCAGGAGAACTAGACAGGCCCAGAGATGGAGGCAGGGCGCCCCTGCGAGGCACCAGTGAGTCTCCTGCCTCCTCTCCTCCTTTTCTCCTCCTCCTCCTCCTCCTTTTCTTTTCTTTCCCTCGTCTCGCTGTGTGACTGTGTTCTCGTGTGTCTGACTCTGCTTGATGAAGCAGTGCTGGCTCTCAGATGGGTGTGTTGACACGATCCAGGCACGACAGTAGATGTCAGAGTGGATTCTCCTCAGATGACGTACCAGTCGATCCAAGAGTGATGTGGATGGCCGAGTCAGAAGCTCTCTTACATGTTTGCCCTCGTCGCTGTCGAAACCCAGAAGCTGCAGTTCACAGTCGTCCACCAGAGGGCGCTGCAGTTCCCACAGCTCCCCGTTCACTCTGGCCAGCAGTGCTCCTTTCAGACTGCGGGGGAGGAGGGACAGGAAGTTAGCAGGACAGGAAGGGTAGCAGGACAGGAAGTTAGCAGGACAGGAAGTTAGCAGGACAGGAAGTTAGCAGGACAGGAAGGGTAGCAGGACAGGAAGTTAGCAGGACAGGAAGTTAGCAGGACAGGAAGTTAGCAGGACAGGAAGTTAGCAGGACAGGAAGTTAGCAGGACAGGAAGTTAGCAGGACAGGAAGTTAGCAGGACAGGAAGTTAGCAGGACAGGAAGGGTAGCAGGACAGGAAGTTAGCAGGACAGGAAGTTAGCAGGACAGGAAGTTAGCAGGACAGGAAGGGTAGCAGGACAGGAAGTTAGCAGGACAGGAAGTTAGCAGGACAGGAAGTTAGCAGGACAGGAAGTTAGCAGGACAGGAAGTTAGCAGGACATGAAGTTAGCAGGACAGGAAGGGTAGCAGGACAGGAAGTTAGCAGGACAGGAAGTTAGCAGGACATGAAGTTAGCAGGACAGGAAGTTAGCAGGACAGGAAGTTAGCAGGACATGAAGTTAGCAGGACAGGAAGTTAGCAGGACAGGAAGTTAGCAGGACAGGAAGGGGTAGCAGGACAGGAAGTTAGCAGGACAGGAAGGGTAGCAGGACAGGAAGTTAGCAGGACAGGAAGTTAGCAGGACATGAAGTTAGCAGGACAGGAAGTTAGCAGGACAGGAAGTTAGCAGGACAGGAAGTTAGCAGGACAGGAAGGGTAGCAGGACAGGAAGTTAGCAGGACAGGAAGGGTAGCAGGACAGGAAGTTAGCAGGACAGGAAGGGTAGCAGGACAGGAAGTTAGCAGGACAGGAAGTTAGCAGGACAGGAAGTTAGCAGGACAGGAAGTTAGCAGGACAGGAAGGGTAGCAGGACAGGAAGGTTAACAGGACAGGAAGTTAGCAGGACAGGAAGTTAGCAGGACAGGAAGGGTAGCAGGACAGGAAGTTAGCAGGACAGGAAGTTAGCAGGACAGGAAGGGTAGCAGGACAGGAAGTTAGCAGGACAGGAAGGTTAACAGGACAGGAAGTTAGCAGGACAGGAAGTTAGCAGGACAGGAAGTTAGCAGGACAGGAAGGGTAGCAGGACAGGAAGTTAGCAGGACAGGAAGGGTAGCAGGACAGGAAGTTAGCAGGACAGGAAGTTAGCAGGACAGGAAGTTAGCAGGACAGGAAGGGTAGCAGGACAGGAAGTTAGCAGGACAGGAAGGGTAGCAGGACAGGAAGTTAGCAGGACAGGAAGTTAGCAGGACAGGAAGTTAGCAGGACAGGAAGGTTAACAGGACAGGAAGTTAGCAGGACAGGAAGTTAGCAGGACAGGAAGTTAGCAGGACAGGAAGGGTAGCAGGACAGGAAGTTAGCAGGACAGGAAGGGTAGCAGGACAGGAAGTTAGCAGGACAGGAAGTTAGCAGGACAGGAAGTTAACTCGTCTCAGTGTGGTTCTGCCTTCTCACTACTGTGTGTGTGTGTGTGTCTGTGTGTGTTTGTGTCTCTGTGTGTGTGTGTATGAGGGGTTCTTCATGTTGGAGGACAGGACATGAGTTACCGTGCGTTCTGGGCGATGAGCAGAGGTGTGGTGAAGCCAGCTGTGGCCTTCGCTGTCCGGCCGTCAGCCAATCGGACGCTGAGGATCCGCTCGCTGCCACATGTTCTCCTCCAATCACCTCGCCTCTGCTGGAGTGACTCAAAGATCTGCACACGCTCAGATCGAGCAGGGGATTCCTGCAGGGGGGGGGTTGATAGGGGGAGGAGGAGGATAGGGGGAGGAGGTGGGGGAGAGAAGAGAGGGGGGAGGAGAGTGGGGAGGAGGAGGAGGAGAGGGGGGAGAGAAGAGAGGGGGGAGGAGAGTGGGGAGGAAGAGGAGGAGAGGGGGGAGGAGAGTGGGGGAGAGAAGAGAGGGGAGGAGGGTTAAGGAATACCAAAGAATAAGACTTAGAATCTGAGATCCATAAATATTTATAGATACAAATGTAAACACACAACAACAATCCCCCCCCCCCCCCCACACACACACACATACACACACACACAGAGAGAGAGACTGATGGCTAAGCAAAGAAGTTGAGACCAGCTCACTTCCTAACCTAAATTATAGAATTTCAGGCTTATAGTTAAATAACACACATAAATACAGGCACCAAATCACGTTACACAACCAGAACATTCTGCTGACAACTCTGAGCTTTCAAAACACGTCATGATATATACTGACGCCTGGAAAAGAGGAAGACTGAGAATAACAAGCATGAACCAGACTAACGGGCTCACAGTCCTGATTAGACTGCCCCTCCATCCTGCAGATCTAAGATACTGAATCTGTCAAACACTGAGTTCATTTTTCACACCTTGCTGCTATACCGCCTGTGCAAGCGAAGACCCGCCCGTAAAGAGCTTCGACAGACGGGTAACCTTAATATGACATGAACCACCATCCTCAATAAAGGAATATATCTCCAACTTCACGGTCAGAACATTTTAACAATCGTCCCCCAACACTGCATGCGGCCATAACACCGGAAGAGGGACACAGAGGGACGGAGAGAGCTGATTGGACCAAAACAGGAAGAAGGCGGAGCTCTAGTGACGCAGGAGGAAAGCGGCTCGTGCACGAGTTTCAAGTGTAGAAATGCGCGTGCACTAATCAGCGCACGCGGTGGATGGGACAGGCTGGCGCGAGGACGCGAAAAGAGACAGTTTTAAATGAAAAATCAACAAAAAAACAATATTATTTGGTGACATAAATCACTAAATGATTGACTTATACCTAAAAACAGCTGCTGTTAGTCCATGTTAACATGTATGAGTCCATCCTAATGACTGGAGCTCAACACGATGAAGAACTGGGAGCATCTCTTAAATTAAAGACTAAGAAAGTTAAATTAAAACACAAACATAGAAGAAGAAGCCAACAGCATTGATATCGTTGTAACGGTCATTAATTATATGTATTTTAACAGCTAAGATACAATATCGTCACCCTGTACTCGTACCTGTGTAATGACATTGAAGTTGAATCTAATCTAATATGCCCAGATGGTTGCTCTAACTGTGCACGATTATTTTTCTCCTGCTAACTGTCTTCGGTTTGTTAAGATAACCGTTTACGGTTTTCAAATAAGGAGAAATTTGTGTTGTACCAACTTTTGTCCAGAAAGATACATTCTGACTTCAGTGGCTGTCTTCGACTGATGAAACAGTTATAATCCTTTGCAACAGAGTGCAAATGAATCTTTAAAATATTTACATTATTTATAGACTTGACAATTTAAATACTAGTCTTATTTGTACCTACGAAAAATACACGCATTTCTCTAAACCGTGTATAAATATCGAAAACGAATAAACGCTATTCTCACCATTAAACGGTAAATATGGTCACACTTTAGGGACATCGCAGCATGTATGAATATGTGGAAGGTTTGTTAGGGACCGTTTCTATCCACTTGAGGGCGCTACAGTCAATCTGTGTGTCTATAAAGGTGCTTTGAGCAGAGTGCAGTGAGTCTGGATGACCGGTAGTCTGTACCAGTGGGGAGTCTGTATGACCCTGTCTGACAGTGGGGAGTCTGTATGACCCTGTCTGACAGTGGGGAGTCTGTATGACCCTGTCTGACAGTGGGGAGTCTGTATGACCCTGTCTGACAGTGGGGAGTCTGTATGACCCTGTCTGACAGTGGGGAGTCTGTATGACCCTGTCTGACAGTGGGGAGTCTGTATGACCCTGTCTGACAGTGGGGAGTCTGTATGACCCTGTCTGACAGTGGGGAGTCTGGATGACCCTGTCTGACAGTGGGGAGTCTGGATGACCCTGTCTGACAGTGGGGAGTCTGGATGACCCTGTCTGACAGTGGGGAGTCTGGATGACCCTGTCTGACAGTGGGGAGTCTGGATGACCTTATCTGACCCCCCTCTCACTTCAGACAGGTAAGAAGCCATGGACTGATATCACCTGCAGTCACCTGTGACTCTCAGGTAGATCCTACACTCTCTGACGCAAAACACTGGAACTCAAGTCTTCAGTAATATCTTAATAAGTAAAAAACTTATTGGAAGCGTCTCAAAAGCCATTTAAATCTATTCACACTTTAAGGGGCCGCGGATCTGACAATATGAGTGTTTAGATGATGATGATGTGACCGATACCCGCTGTTATCATATCCATAATGTGCTTAATTTAAGGATAATAAGATTTGTTCAAAGAAAGATCTACCATTACACAAACATCTAAGAATGAAGGATATTGGTTTCCGTGTCAATAGAGTGAACTTGAGATCAGGCAAAGATCAAATCCTGGTATTCTGTGGTGAACTTGCTTTCCTTAACCTCTAATATCCATGATCAGTATAACTCATCTATCAGATTATATCATAAAAATCCAATATTCTATCTAAAGCCACAATATGAACCCACAGGCTGAAGAACACATATCTTCTCCTCTCTCAAATGTGCCTCAACAGCAGTCCTGTTATTAGATAAGCATGTCTGAGCAGAATTAGGGGAGATCTGAAACCAACAACAATCTCTTCATGTATGTTTTACCAAGTGTGTCGATCTCTAACGTGTGGTAAAGGACTGTCCAACCGTGTTCATGGAGATACCGTCACGCGTGTTTGCATGTAGCATGACTGACCTTGTGATCCCACCTAAATGTTAACAAACAGGCTCGCTTGATCCGAGTCTGAGCTACAAAAAGAAAACACCCACAGTGGTCGACTCTCTCCATGAACAGGGTGGAGGAGACCAATGTTCTAGAACACAGAACTTGGCGAAAAAAGGGTGGAGGACACCGATGTTCTAGAACACAGAACTTGGCGAAAAAAGGGTGGAGGAGACCGATGTTCTAGAACACATAGCTCGGCAAAACACGTGTTTCTAGAACACAGAACTCAGTGAAAAACAGGTGTTCTAGAACACAGAACTCTGTGAAAACAGGTGTTCTAGAACACAGAACTCGGTGAAAACAGGTGTTCTAGAACACAGAACTCGGTGAAAACAGGTGTTCTAGAACACAGAACTCGGTGAAAACAGGTGTTCTAGAACACAGGGCCACAACAAGACGGATCGGTGCGTGAGGATCATTTGTGTTCTTGTCTGGACATGATTGGATGGTCGCGGCAAAACAAAAACAACAAACTAAAACAAAAACAAAAAGTCCCCCGGTGAAGGGTGTGTGTTCACTCTGCTGGTGTGTGTTAGAACACTGTGACTGAGGAGGAGACAACTAGAACACCTGAAAAGACTGGACACTCCAAAGATCTGGGATAAAGCATCATTGATGTCAACAAGAATAATATGCATCTAATCAGTAGGAGAAGAAGGAAAAAAAAATGAAAAAAAATGAAAAACTAAAACCAAAAAACATGATACACTCAAAACTTCCAGTATTTTCCATCAAACATCTCTTGAACTCAAGAGTACATCTTTTGAAAAGTTATTTACAGACACTTCTCAGATACGTCCATCTGTGGGGTCAGTAGCTGTTGAACCCTAGGCTGCAGCTGAGGGGGGGGGGGGGGGGGGGTCATCTACAGAGGGGGTGGGGGGGGTGACCTGCTTCAGAAGTGACCCTGCACCCATCAGACAGGACAGGCTGCTGCTAACTAGCTGTGGCTTCAGAGGAGCACAAGTTCCACTGTTGTAAAAGCAGCTTTGTAGCTCTGCAAGACCCATTCAACTAAACACACATAGACATGATACTGCAGGTCTTCAGGTTTCCTCAGTTACATCTGTTTCACTTGAAATGAAAGCTGTGTGCCTCTGCTGGAGACACGGATCATGTGACCAGGCAGAGGCAGAACAGCATTGTGGGACAGGACAGCACACACAGCATCCTGACCCTGAACACACAGCATCCTGACCCTGAACACACAGCATCCTGATCCTGAACACTTGACATGAACACAAGCAGGACAGATGTTCAGTAGATTCCTATAGTTTAGTTGTTTAGTTAAATGCTGCTTGTTGTTTCCATGGCATTAATACAGTTTAGTTTGAGTTGCCCTTTACATTAATCCTGGTAGGAGACAGACTGAAGCATGGAGAGAGTTAAGAAATAATCCAATAACAATTAAATTAAAAGGTGAATAGCAGGAGTATCTAGCCAATCCCATCCCTCTATACTTGACTGAGAGGCCGACATGCTTACAGGCAGCATGTGGAATTAAGTCACTTTTCTTCGTTCCCTCCCTCCCCCCCCCTCCCCCCCCTTCCCCAAAGCCCTCAAAAAAAACAAATAAAAACTGGGAAAATGAACCAAAAGTTCTAAATGACGGAGCAGTAACGTGAAGTCACATGTCAGTATTTAGCATATATAATACTCTTACTTGAAACAAGAAAGAAAGAAATCGTAGTGAAAATGGTGACTGGATCTACAGTGAAACAGTCCATGAACAACAGGGATCTTCTTCATCTCCACCCTCTTCCTCTGGTTGGGTTGAAACTCTGGATTTTATTCAAGTCAGTGTACACACACACACGCACCCCCCCCACCCCCCACCCCCCCACAACAACAACAACAAAAAGCCAGGAGGTTGTTGAAGCGATAAAACACAAGCTGCTCAATTCAGTCTGTTGCAGATTTGATAACTTCAGGTAATATACATGACGAACCGACTGAAGTGTTGGAGAAGTTGAAGGAGAGGAAGGAGGTTATTATCATCAATATGATCTATACAATCTATCACGCATGATTTCAGTCCTTACACAACTCCCAACCACCCATCTCTCTTTACTCTTCTCACACACACACACACACACACACACACACACACACACACACACACACACACACACACACACACACACACACACACACACACACACACACACACACACACACACACACACACACACACACACACACACACACACACACACACACACACACACACACACACACACACACACACACACACACACACACACACTACAACAGAATAACCACCTGCTGTTTGTTACTCAAACTGTAGTTTTCTTCCGAGTTCACCTTCCTGTTCTCAACTGAACACCGTCACTCCTAGAGGGGTGGAGGGAGGGGGGTAGGGAGGGATGAGGGGTGGAGGGAGGGGGGAGGGAGGGATGAGGGGTGGAGGGAGGGGGGAGGGAGGGATGAGGGGTGGAGGGAGGGGGGGAGGGAGGGATGAGAGGTGGGGGGATGAGGGATGGAGGGAGGGATGAGAGGTGGAGGAGGCAGACTTCAGTTGGACTGCATGTTTGACAGGCTTGTACTGTACAGCAGAATGAATAGATGAAAGACTCATTTACATGAAGGTTTGAACATCTATTTACAGTGAGCTTAACTGGAAGAAGGTAGGTGTGTCGGGGAAGGAGGGGGGGTTGGGGGGGGGGGTGACTCTGGGTTCATACCAGGACAGCTGAACATGTTCAGCTTCTGATGAACAGCAAGGTGTGACCCTTGATCTGTGACCCTTGACCTCTCAGCATGTGGAGGTTGGACTCTTCAGTAACGAGGAGGCAGGAAGGGTCTTTTGGGGGGATGGAAGGGTGACCCCTGTCCTCGGCCGAAAGGGGGCCCGGGGCGCTTGCCCCCCCTGAACACGTGAGGGTCGTGGTTGGGGTGGGAGGGGGGCCCTCGACCTCTCAGCAGGGGTCTTTGGCTCATAGGGGCAGGAAGGATGGGGGGGCGAGTGGAGGGGTTAGGCAGGCGCAGGAGGGCGACGGGAGGGGAGGGGCGGCGAGGGTTTCGGGGCCCAGCGGGGGGGCTGGTAGGGGGCCTCTGGAGAGGGGGGGCCTGTGAGCGGGGAGGGAGGGAGTCAGAGGGGGAGGGGGGAGGAGGGGTGGAGGAGGATGTGGGAGATGGAGGCGTTATGTTCAGACCTTCCTTCACTCGGCCTAGTAAGGGGGGGGGGGGCCCCGGGGGTGCCTGGGCGGTGCAGGGGGGGGGCATGCCGGGGGTTGAAATGCTCTTTAACTGTACCGGAGCGGGGTAACTTTGGGGGTTCCCCCAGGAGGGAGGACATGAGGGGCAGGGGCACACCCTTACCCCCCCGGGGACCCCCCATACCCCCACGATCTGCCCCATCTGGCCGGCTGGGGGGAGGGAGGGGCAAGGGGCGGTCCACAGGAACCAGAACCCCGCCCACCATGACTGCAGAGGGTGGGCCTGGGAAGTTACGAGGGGGAGGGGGGCCTTGGAGCATGGGAGGGGGAGGGGGGCGAGGGATGGGAGGAGGGGGAGAGCTGAAGAAGGGGGAGGGAGGGGGAGGGTGCTGGTGCAGGTGAGGGGGGTGGTTCTGGGGGTTGTCCCCGTGGTAGGGCAACTGGAACTGGGAGGGAGGGGGAGCAAGCGGGTGAGGATGGCCAAGGAGGGTGTGAGGATGAGGGGGGGGGAGGAGGTGTGGGGGAGGCGGCGGGGGAGGCATGGGGGGGCAGGTGTCAGAGGATGAGTTGAGAGGTGGGGGGACCCCGTGAGGGTGCGAGGGGGAGGGGGGCTGAACCTCCAGATAGCTGCCTTCTTCATACCACATCCCGCCCCCTGGACGACCACCAGCCCCACCCCCGTGCCGCATGCCTCGACCAATCACGCGGATGCTCTCCACAGTCTGGATCCTCTCCCCTGGTTGGAGGCGGTTGGAGTAGCTCAGTGAGTGTATGGGGGCTCCCTCTGTACAGGGAGACACCAGGGTCTCAATACGATGGTACTGCCCCTCCCCCCCCTCCCCCCCAGGAGACCCCCCGCCCTGCCTCCCTCTCCCCCTCTCCTCCCTGCGTCCCCCCGCCCCCCCATCTTCAGAGCTGCTGCTGGCCTTGCGGGAGCCGGTGGACCCCCTCCTCTCGCCAGCCTGGCTCCGCCCCTGCAGGGCTAGCCCCTCCTTCTTAAGCCTCATGTCAGCGAGGGAGTGGGCGGAGCCTCCTGACAGCTTCCTGGTCTTCAGTGATTGGTCCTCCCTGGTCTTAGCAGAGCTCTTCCCAGCAGGCACCTTCTTCCCGCCTCCGTAACTCTGTCCTCTGGAGGAAGAAGAAGAGGACAGGAAGTTGCCGTCGCTGCTACTTCCTGTCGGGGTGATGACGGCGTCCCAGGGGTCACTGCGGTAGGCTGTGGGTGAAAGGTTGTGACCCCCAGGGTCACCCCCCAGGGTGTCCATGATCTCGTCCTGGGTGGGGGTCCCCCCAGTCTCGTCTCTCACGGGGGTCCCGTCAACCCCGTCTCCCCCCAGCAGGGGGCTCCCGTCCCCCAGCCCCAGACTGAAGCCTGGGTTACCCTGCAGGAAGCTGTTGATCTTGGACTCTAGGCTGGGGAGGGACACACAGGAGGGGGGGGCGCTGGCGGGAGGGGGGGGGCGGGGGGGGAGGACTGCACTCTCTCTCTTTCTCCCAGTCCCTCGTTCGCCCTGCCTCTCGCTTCAGTCTGGCCCCCAGGGGGGATTTAGAGGTGGGCGGGGCCTTTGCTGAAGAGGATTCTGGGGAAGAGTGGGAGGGGGGAGCGGAGGAGGAGGAGGGGGGGTTTCCAGTAACACTTTGAAGCAGAGATGAAAGACCTGGAGAGAGAGAGAGAGAGAGAGAGAGAGAGAGGGAGAGACAGAAAGAGGATTTGGGAGATAATTACAGCATAGACACAATAACAACATAAACCATATCCTTACAGTCAAAGGCATAAATTATTATATTCACCCATACAAACAACACCATGCCTTTCAGTGTGTGTGTGTGTGTGTCTCTCACCCTGGGTGCTGGTCTTGGACAGTGTGTGTGTGTGTGTCTCTCACCCTGGGTGTTGGTCTTGGACAGTGTGTGTGTGTGTGTCTCTCACCCTGGGTGTTGGTCTTGGACAGTGTGTGTGTGTGTGTGTGTCTCTCACCCTGGGTGTTGGTCTTGGACAGTGTGTGTGTGTGTGTGTGTGTGTGTGTGTGTGTCTCTCACCCTGGGTGTTGGTCTTGGACAGTGTGTCTGTGTGTGTGTCTCTCACCCTGGGTGTTGGTCTTGGACAGTGTGTGTGTGTGTGTGTGTGTGTGTCTCTCACCCTGGGTGTTGGTCTTGGACAGTGTGTGTGTGTGTGTGTCTCTCACCCTGGGTGTTGGTCTTGGACAGTGTGTGTGTGTGTCTCTCACCCTGGGTGTTGGTCTTGGACAGTGTGTGTGTGTGTCTCTCACCCTGGGTGTTGGTCTTGGACAGTGTGTGTATGTGTCTCTCACCCTGGGTGTTGGTCTTGGACAGTGTGTGTGTGTGTGTGTGTGTGTCTCTCACCCTGGGTGTTGGTCTTGGACAGTGTGTGTGTGTGTCTCTCACCCTGGGTGTTGGTCTTGGACAGTGTGTGTGTGTGTGTGTGTGTCTCTCACCCTGGGTGTTGGTCTTGGACAGTGTGTGTGTGTGTCTCTCACCCTGGGTGTTGGTCTTGGACAGTGTGTGTGTGTGTCTCTCACCCTGGGTGTTGGTCTTGGACAGTGTGTGTGTGTGTGTCTCTCACCCTGGGTGTTGGTCTTGGACAGTGTGTGTGTGTGTGTGTCTCTCACCCTGGGTGTTGGTCTTGGACAGTGTGTGTGTGTGTGTGTGTGTGTGTCTCTCACCCTGGGTGTTGGTCTTGGACAGTGTGTGTGTGTGTGTGTCTCTCACCCTGGGTGTTGGTATTGGACAGTGTGTGTGTGTGTGTGTGTCTCTCACCCTGGGTGTTGGTCTTGGACAGTGTGTGTGTGTGTGTCTCTCACCCTGGGTGTTGGTCTTGGACAGTGTGTGTGTGTGTGTGTGTCTCTCACCCTGGGTGTTGGTCTTGGACAGTGTGTGTGTGTGTGTCTCTCACCCTGGGTGTTGGTCTTGGACAGGGCACTAAGGATGCCCTCAGGGGAGATGTCCACTCTGGATAGGATGCTGGCCAGGGCGGGGCTGGGCGGGGCAGCTTTAGAGGAAGATGATTGGCCAGAGGGGGTGGTGGGAGTTCTGGGAGAAGGGCGAGAGACAGGGCTCACTGCTGAAAGAGAGAGAGAGAGCGGGAGAGAGAGAGGGGGGGGGGGAGAGAGGGGGAGAGAGAGAGAGAGAGAGAGAGAGGGGGGGGAGAGAGAGAGGGGGAGAGAGAGAGAGAGAGAGAGGGGGGGGGGAGAGAGGGGGAGAGAGAGAGAGAGACAAGGAGAGGGGGAGAGGGGGGGAGAGAGAGAGAGACAGAGACAAGTAGAGACAGAGAGAGGGGGAGAGGGGGGAGAGGGGGGAGAGAGAGAGACAGAGACAAGGAGAGACAGAGACAAGGAGAGACAGAGAGAGGGGGAGAGAGGGGGAGAGAGAGAGACAGAGACAAGGAGAGGGGGAGAGAGGGGGAGGGGGGGGAGAGAGACAGAGACAAGGAGAGAGAGAAACAAGGAGAGGGAGAGGGAGAGAGAGAGAGAGAGGGAGGGGGGAGGGGGGGGGAGAGACAAGGAGAGAAAGACAAGAAGAGAGAGAGAGACAAAGAGAGAGAGAGAGGGGCAGGGGCAGGGTCAAACTCTAATAACACTGATTCTCAATCTCTAACTCTCTGTTTGTTTTGCAGAACACACACACACAGATCACCATCACACACAAACACACACACACACACCTGTGTTCTTCATGGCAGATGTGATGGAGCTCAGTATGGAGCTAATCTTTCCCAGGTCCACGTTGGCCAGGTTCACCCCCAGAGAAGAGTCCAGACTCTGGCCAGCTGAGGGCGGAGCAGCCCCTGTGGAGGCCGGGGCCGGGGCTGGGGCTAGGGCTGGAGGGGCGGTCTTTTTGGAGAAAGGATCTGGGGGAGTTTTAGTGGGCGTGGCCAAGGGGGAGGGTCTGGAAGTGGCTGCTGATTGGAAGGGCTTAGTTGTCTTGGAAACGGAGGAGAGTGTCTTCTCTTTCTTCTCCTCCACTGCAGGAAAAACAACAGAGTTACAGCTGCTGGTCTGTCTGTCTGCTGGTCTGTCTGCTGGTCTGTCTGCTGGTCTGTCTGCTGGTCTGTCTGCTGGTCTGTCTGTCTGCTGGTCTGTCTGTCTGTCTGCTGGTCTGTCTGTCTGCTGGTCTGTCCGTCTGTCTGCTGGTCTGTCCGTCTGTCTGCTGGTCTGTCCGTCTGTCTGCTGGTCTGTCTGTCTGTCTGCTGGTCTGTCTGTCTGCTGGTCTGTCTGTCTGTCTGCTGGTCTGTCTGCTGGTCTGTCTGTCTGCTGGTCTGTCTGTCTGTCTGCTGGTCTGTCTGTCTGCTGGTCTGTCTGTCTGTCTGCTGGTCCGTCTGTCTGCTGGTCTGTCTGTCTGTCTGTCTGCTGGTCTGTCTGTCTGCTGGTCTGTCTGTCTGTCTGCTGGTCTGTCTGCCTGACCCCTGACCTTCTGGACCCAGTAACAGCAGCCCCCCTCCACCCCTGACCCCTGACCCCCCAGGTCACCTATGATGCTGGGGTCTGTCTCCTCCTCCGACAGCTCCATGTCCTCCAGGTCTCTGTTGTCCCCTGCCCTCCCCACCTCTCCATCATCCATGGCCCGGCCATCCAGCTCAGGGTCGAAGGTCATGCTGCCCCCCCGGCCAGCCCCCAGGTCCAGGAAGGGGGATTCTGAACCGGTGGGTGAGGGGGCGTCCTCGGAGGGCGAGGGGACGGGGGAGTCCTCAGAGCCCGGCATGGTGGACTTCAGGGTGTCCAGCTTCCTCTTGAGGCTGGACACACGGTTGGCGAAGGTGTTGTAAGCCTGAGGGAGACAGGAGACACTTGAGAGGAGATACCTGAGGAGAGACACCTGAGGAGAGACACTTGAGAGGAGAGACACCTGAGGAGAGACACCTGAGGAGAGACACCTGAGAGGAGAGACACCTGAGGAGAGACACCTGAGGAGAGACACCTGAGAGGAGAGACACCTGAGGAGAGACACCTGAGGAGAGACACCTGAGGAGAGACACCTGAGGAGAGACACCTGAGGAGAGACACCTGAGAGGAGAGACACCTGAGGAGAGACACCTGAGAGGAGAGACACCTGAGGAGAGACACCTGAGGAGAGACACCTGAGGAGAGACACCTGAGGAGAGACACCTGAGGAGAGACACCTGAGAGGAGAGACACCTGAGAGGAGAGACACCTGAGGAGAGACACCTGAGGAGAGACACCTGAGAGGAGAGACACCTGAGGAGAGACACCTGAGAGGAGAGACACCTGAGGAGAGACACCTGAGAGGAGAGACACCTGAGAGGAGAGACACCTGAGAGGAGATACCTGAGAGGAGAGACACCTGAGGAGAGACACCTGAGAGGAGAGACACCTGAGAGGAGAGACACCCGAGAGGAGAGACACCTGAGGAGAGACACCTGAGGAGAGACACCTGAGGAGAGACACCTGAGAGGAGAGACACCTGAGAGGAGAGACACCTGAGGAGAGACACCTGAGAGGAGCAAGAGAGAAACCACTGGAAAACCGTCAGAGTGTGTTTTCATCAGGTACTCACGTTAGCTACGATCTTGACCTCTTTGTACTGCATCTCATAAAAGACGTCCGCGTTTCCCAAAGCCTCCAGCAGAGGGGGCCCCGCGCCCAGCTGGGCCTCCAGGAAGCTCACAAACTCCTGCAGCTTCAAGCTGCTGTCTTCAAAGTCCTTGGAAAACTTGTTCCCTTCTGCCTTGTCTGGGTAGAGAGAGTGAGACAGGTCAGGAGAGAGGGAGGAAGGAGAGACAGAGACTGAGAGAAAGCGAGAGAGAGCGAGAGAGGGAGGGAGGCAGGAGATTCTGGATGCAGAAGGAAGGTGAGAAGGTGTGATGTGACACGATGACCCCCTCCTGACCTTTGAGTCTCTTGAGGGCTTCAGTGCTGCCAACATCGACCCTGAGAGCCGCCAGCTGTTTCTCCCTCATCTCCTCCTCCGCCACCACGTGCTTGTAGCCACACAGCTGCTCTATGAAGGACTGAGGCTGCAGGAGAAAGAAGGACCAACGCCTTAACCTGCTGAGCCATCTGACGACTGTCTAATTTGACATGGATTCATTTAGCAGACGCAACAGACGAAATAGATGATACAAAAAGATTACTTACTGTGAACTCAGCTACTATCTTTGACTTGAGAGCAGCTTTGGGATTGGCTGTAGCTGAGGCTGATAGGAAACAAGACACACATGAGCTGAACTACATCTGTGAACGACACAAGAACGACAAACAGACAAGATGGCTTAGAGGACGAGGATCACGTCTCTCTCTCTTTCTCTCTCTCTCTTCCTCGATGGAGGATTTACCTAGCACAGGTGCGGTCTCCTTCTCTTTGACCTTCTCCCTCTCTCTCTCCTTTTCCTTCTCTCTCTCCTTCTCCTTGTCTCTCTCCTTGTCTCTCTCCTTGTCCTTGTCTCTCTCCTTCTCCTTGTCTCTCTCCTTCCGAGCCAGCGTGGTTTTCAGAAGAGAGATCAGCTCTTCAGGATAGACACTTCTCTCCTCCCAGATGGTGAAGATCCGCTCCACCGACCTCCGTACCTTTCCATCCCTGACAGGTCACAGGTGAGAGGTCACAGGTCACAGCATCGCCACAATGATCAACTTTCCCAACTCCTCCGGGAACACCCGTCCTGCATGGTTTAGATGTTAGGGAGTCAGGCTCGTAATCAGAAGGTTCCTGGTTCGAACCCCGGCTGTGCCAACATGACGATGTGTCGTCAGGGCAAGGCACTTCACTCTACTTGCCTCAGGGAGGATTGTCCCTATACTTACTGTAAGTCGCTCTGGATAAGAGCATCTGCTATATGACAAATATGTAAATGCCAGCATGTTCTAGATCAGTGGTCTTCAACCCTGGTCCTCAGGACCCACTGTCCTGCATGTTTTGGATGTTTCCCCCTTCCCACACACCTGATTCTAATGCATGATCGTTTACCAGGATTCTTCAGAGCTAGATAACGACCCATGCATTAGAATCAGGTGTGTTGGAGCAGGGAAACATCTAAAACATGCAGGACAGTGGGTCCTGAGGACCAGCGTTGAAGACCACTGTTCTAGATGTTTCCCTGCTCCAACACATCTGGTTCAAATGAAGCTCTACAGACGTCTGCTTATGACCCATTCATTTGAATCAGGTGTGTTGGAGCAGGGAAACATCTAGAACATTCTGGCCAGCTGTTCCCTGAGGACCAGGGTTAGGAAACACTGTGTTAATACATGAGTGAATAGGCTTCTGTTTACAGGTGCATGGATTAGGTTAGGGTGAGCGAGCAGAGAAGAGCAGAGATCAGCAGAGATCAGCTGAGAACAGCTGAGAACAACAGAGAACAGCAGAGAACAGCGGCGAACAGCAAAAAAAACAGCAAAGAACAGTTGAGAACAGCAGAAAACAGCAGAGAACATCAGGGAAGAGCAGAGAACAGCAGAAAACATCAGAGAACAGCAGAGAACAGCAGAGAACTCACGTGACCAGCATAGCGGCTCTGGGAAGAACCTCTGCGAAGGCTGATCGGTACACGATGGCGTTCTTCCTCTTGCAGTTTTGGATGACATCATTGGCAAGGTAGAAGAGATTTAGACGATGGTTGGTGTCCGCTAAAGACAGGAAGAGGAAGTTCAGAGTCATGGACAAGAAGCTCAGAGTCATGGACAGGAAGTTCAGAGTCATGGGCAGGAAGTTCAGAGTCATGGACAGGAAGCTCAGAGTCATGGACAGGAAGTTCAGAGTCATGGGCAGGAAGTTCAGAGTCATGGGCAGGAAGTTCAGAGTCATGGGCAGGAAGTTCAGAGTCATGGGCAGGAAGCTCAGAGTCATGGACAGGAAGCTCAGAGTCATGGACAGGAAGTTCAGAGTCATGGGCAGGAAGTTCAGAGTCATGGGCAGGAAGTTCAGAGTCATGGGCAGGAAGCTCAGAGTCATGGACAGAGTCAGACATTGGCACAGATCCTTCTGCTTGTGTTTGACTCCTGAGAGAACAGAGAGTTGAATCATTCAGAATCCAAGCATGTCCCTGAGAATAACACAGAACAGAACCACAAACTAACTGCAACCAACCAGGGAGTCATGTGGCTGAGCGGATAGAGACTTTGGGTTAGTAATACAAAGGTCACTGGTTCATACCCCAGCTGTGCCAGTGTCTGATAAATTACTCAAATGTAAACAGCTCCACACACATTGTGGACTGGGCAACAGTCTTGATTGACAAAATGACTTCATTTCGAACACCCAAACAAACCTCAGTACGTTTGAAAAGCCCAGTTTAACATTTATTCATTTAGCAGACGCTTTTATCCAAAGCGACTTACAGTAAGTACAGGGACATTTTCCCTGAGGCAAGTAGGGTGAAGTGCCTTGACCAAGGACACAACATCATATAGCCACAGCCGGGGATCGATCTCACAACCTTCTGATCATGAGGCCAACGCCTTAACCGTTGAGCCACTCCTCCCCCCCCCTAAGAGTCCCATAAGTCATAAACAGTATTCAGCCATTCTGAAACCCTTCCATCAGACCTCACACCTGTTACCATGCTGTAACAGGTGCACTGGTCATCATACATCCACTCAATAACACTAAGATGCTCCACACACTCCTGTTCTTAAAGCCTAGATACCAGGTCTGACTCTGCAGACAGCCTTAACAACACAGTATAAGGTGAACTTCTGATGCAAGCCTCTGTACAGACACTTCTCACAATCTGAGACTGTGTCTAAACTGTACAGACACTAGTCTGTTTAGGCTAGTGTCTAAACTGTAAAACCTACATAGTAGTGTGTTCAAACCTGACAGATTTAACACCTAAACACAAATGAATCTGATTTGATTCTCCCATTATGGATCTAAACAACAACCAACAACTCTCCTCTCTCTCTCCTACCTAGACCAGCACCTGAAGGATAACACACAACAGCTACAAACTTGTCTATTTCATGTAGAACACGTAAAGCATAAAGGTGAGTGTGTACTGTAGCAGTAACCATGTCAACAGCTGCACACAGAAGCCTCACACACACACACACACACACACACACACACGACAGAACACAGACACAACCTCCCCTGCTGAAAGTGCCTGATAATGTAAAAAGATTTTCCAATGGAACTAAGCTGAACACACAAAGTGCAGGTCAATGGTTCTATCAATCACAGTCTTTACCCTCGTGAACATAACCAACAGTGTTCATCATGGAGATCAGCAGCCTCTGCTAATGGAGTTACCAAACCCACACAAAGACAAGCTATGTTTGGGCAACATAACACTATGACCCTGTGCAGTTCTGAGCCGAGTGCACTTCAAATGTGTTGGAGAAAAGCTTTCAGAGGTAGTCATCTGGACACTGTTTTCAAAGACGGTTCGACTTCCATCCAGAAGTAATTCTTATTGACAACGTTTCTGGATGGGAGTCCAATCGTCTTGATTTTGAAAACAGTGTCCAGATGACTACCTCTGAAATCTTTTCCACAATGAAACACTCAACCACAGGTGGTTAAAAACAGTGTTTATCTACAGCTCTCTGATGGATGAATGTTCTTCAAATGAGAACCTGATCTAACAGGTTAACTGGCCTTGCTAATACTGCCTGTGTTTATGCATGTGTTGACACATAGAACATTAAACTTGCAAAATAACAACAGTTTTTGAATAATAGCTGATAGTGTGGGTGGAGAATAAGACACATTTATAGACTCACCCCTCACTAGTTGACTATGGATAAATCCATGTGGACAAGGTCTCCAAAGGCAATTAAACAACCTATTTATTTTATTTACAGTGAGCAGACTACCATTAATGACCCTCCAGGGATATTTCTGTAAGTGGAGTCATCCTCTAGAAATCTATTGCTGGAGAGACAGAAATGGGATTGGCCAAGCAGAGCCCTCTTAGTTAGTCTAAACATTAGTCTTTAATTCAAGCATGTTCGACATGGTAGTTAAGCTAGTTAAACCATGTCTTACCAATTAAATAAAGAAATCAACTAAGTATACCTGCATGTGTGGTAGAGCCATATCAGCCAAACACTAACTTTATGTTGGATATCAAAAGCGATAACTCAGATTGTACAAATATCTTAAAAGAATAACAAGGTTGCAACTGTGCAACATGATACCCCAGTATAACTACAGCAGAGCAATCATGTTGGGGTAAACAGCAGCTAGCCTAGCCTAGCATCTCAGTCCTCACTCACTGTACACTAGCTAGCTAACTACAGCTAACCTAGCTCGTTGCGACTGGATTTAGCAAACTTGTGAATTTAGACCGGATTGGATTGGCAACATTAATCAAGTTAGAAGGTTTATAGAGACAATAAAGTGAGATAAATCATCTTAGACACACAACCTTGGTCACAGTTAAAATAGTGATTGTGGCCTAGAGTCTGGTGCAAATATCCAACATTCAAAGTCATATTATGTTGTTTAAATGTGTTAACTGCTTGGATACATTTGCATTAATAAATAAAAAACATTAAACAATTAAGAATGTAAGAAAAAATATATATATATTGGATTCAAAATGTTATAAAGTTTCATTGAATCTGTGTTATTTCAAATGTTCCAACTGACGAGCAGGACGGTACGTTCGTTTAATCACACTTTATGCGCCGGATCAATCCACATGAGCGGTAAAAAACACACTTAAGATATTACGACTCAACCCTAATTAAACCGTACACGAACTATACGTTTGTTGTTTTACTACAGCCATTCACAAACTACTTGCCTGCTATATTTAATAACATTTATGCCCACAATGACACAATTAGCGACGTCTCCGTGCACCGCCGGACAACCCTGTACGTTAAACCAAGGAAACCCTACCTAGCTATTTGGCTAAAGTGGATCAGCTAGCTGGGCTACTACTCACATCTCTTGAGCCACTTCATCCAGTATCGAACGATAAGGCTGTGGTATTTCTTGTTTTCAATGCACCAAGTAGAAAGTCCTTGTATTGATTCCATCGTGTTAGAAACTCCTTGAAATCTTCGGTCTAAAGAAGCTTCCAGACCGGCGGAGGAGCCGCGAGCGCCGCTATGGCCGCCAGCCGCTTCAGAGTCCGCCGCCATGTTTCCACTGTGCTGCAGCGCTCGTGCAGAAGCACCGTGCAGATCTCTCGTGCAGAACACCGTGCAGAGCTCTCGTGCACAACACCGTGCACAATACCGTGCACACAACACCGTAAGAGACACCGAAAAAAAGTAAACAATTTGCATTCCCGGTCAAAAGTTTATTGTTCTGTATGTTTTAATCGCCAACCTATGTACATGTATACAGTAACACACCTCACACAAGTGGCACTATGTATGCAGTCTGCACAGAACATTTCTATTACCAAAAATAAACAAACAAAAAAATAACAATTCAAAATGTTAATCGCAACAATAGGTGATTGTTACTAATTTACATCAGGGAAGCCAAGAGCAAACGAGGCATCATAATTTCACCCGTTATTTCTGTAGGACAGTGCTGAATATTTGGATTCATACACATTATATACTTCGGGGGAAACACCAGTCAGATAATGTTGTGTGAGGTACAATAGCAGTATGTTCAATGACTGAACTTTCAACCAGCGCTGAAGTAGAAGAATTGTGTTCAAATGAAGCATAAGCAGGCTACTTATTAACAGTGTAATTTGTTGGATAGTTTAAACACTGACAACCGACCAGGTGAAAACCCTAATGAATCAATTCTGATTCTGAATCAATTCTGATTCATCCTACCACAAGGGAGACTGACTCCTACAGTCAAACTCTTGATGAGTAACACAAGCATCATTCAGTCTCCTCTCTCTCTCTCCCATTTCCATCACGCTGACGTTTTAAAATCCACCTGTTAAAATGTCGTCAACAAGGGCAGGTCGTTGGCTGTAGGGGCGAGGGGCATGAAGAAGGGGGCAGGTTGACCTCTGAACCCTCACCCTGTGACCCCTTGCTGTGTCTCAGTCATCTGTGCTCTCTAACACACTCTGACTCAGAGCCTGGTCCCAGTAGTGCTCTGTTCCATGTTTCTTAAAGTGTTCTCTCGCCATGTTCTCTGTTGGGCACTGCTTGAACTTCACCTCCCCGAAGCTCCTCTCCTTAGCTGTGCCCTGGGGGGGGAGGGGAGGGGGAGGTAAGGGGAGGAGGGGGAAAAAACAATCAACAATCGACTATAAACAATTTTCAACCAAGGTTTGTAAACAAAAGGTTGATCAAGTAGACCTCCTGCTGAGATAAGTTTGAATTCATCATTTCCTCTTGAGGGGTAGGCCAGGACACACACACACACACACACACACAGACACACAGACACACAGACACACACACACACACAGACAGAAACACACTCTGGACACACAGAAACACACACCTCCCAGACCAGAGTGCATCTGTTGTTCCTCTTGGTGTCATCATCAGCATCAGGATCTAACAGCAGAGAGAAGAACTCTTAGATGAGCAGAACCTTCACAGCCAGCATGATGTTCAGTACAGACACTCAACACCATCCTACCATCTCTCTTAGAGTTGTGTTCAGGCCACTTGATTCTGTGAAGCATCAGTCTTTTAAACTTCTTCTGGGCTTTGGGACCTGAGAACCACAACAACATCAAAAACCAATAACAACAAAGTCAACAACATCAAAAACATAAAAAAACAACAACAACATCAAAATCAACAACAACTTGATCCGTCACTGCTGAAGGAACCTTCATCACAACACCGCTCTGGTGTGTCTGTGCTGCTGTCTGTGCTGCTGTCTGTGCTGCTGTCTGCGCTGCTGTCTGTGCTGCTGTCTGCGCTGCTGTCTGTGCTGCTGTCTGTGCTGCTGTCTGTGCTGCTGTCTGTGCTGCTGTCTGTGCTGCTGTCTGTGCTGCTGTCTGTGCTGCTGTCTGCTGCTGTCTGTGCTGCTGTCTGTGCTGCTGTCTGTGCTGCTGTCTGTGCTGCTGTCTGCTGCTGTCTGTGCTGCTGTCTGTGCTGCTGTCTGTGCTGCTGTCTGTGCTGCTGTCTGTGCTGCTGTCTGTGCTGCTGTCTGCTGCTGTCTGTGCTGCTGTCTGTGCTGCTGTCTGTGCTGCTGTCTGTGCTGCTGTCTGTGCTGCTGTCTGTGCTGCTGTCTGTGCTGCTGTCTGCTGCTGTCTGTGCTGCTGTCTGTGCTGCTGTCTGTGCTGCTGTCTGTGCTGCTGTCTGTGCTGCTGTCTGTGCTGCTGTCTGTGCTGCTGTCTGTGCTGCTGTCTGTGCTGCTGTCTGTGCTGCTGTCTGTGCTGCTGTCTGTGCTGCTGTCTGCTGTCTGACCTCCCTCCACCACCACGATGTTGACGTCTCTGTGCAGGACCACAGTGCCTGTCAGGTACAGCTGGTTGGCGTTGGCCTCCACCTTGAACTTCTTAGCAGGGTTGTGAAGGTTCCGGATCCTGAACACAGACAAAGAGATTCACAGTCCAGACGAGAAGGGTGTATGTTGAGGTTTACCAGATGAGTAAACACACACACACACACACACACACACACACACACACACACACACACACACACACACACACACACACACACACACACACACACACACACACACACACACACACACACACACACACACACACACACACACACACACACACACACACACACACACACACACACACACACACACACACACACACACACACACACACACACACACACACACACACACACACACACACACACACACACACACACACACACACACACACACACACACACACACACACACACACACACACACACACACACACACACCTGTAAACAGCGATGTGGACCCCGTGAGTCAGATCCTCCTTGAGTTTCTTCACCTTCTTCTCCTTCCTCTGCTCTGATGTGAGTTTACGAGCCGCATTCGCCTCCTCGTGAGCCCTGAGGAGAGAGGAGGCGCAGTG
>CM059294.1:15752500-15790000 GCA_030340665.1 Neosalanx taihuensis
GCAGGTGTGTGTACCTGCAGTGCAGGTGTGTGTGTGTACCTGCAGGTGTGTGTTTACCTGCATCTTGGTGAGCATGCCCGGACTCTCCACAGGGGGTCCAGGGATGACCTCTGGTTCCTCCACCTCCTCAAAGCGAGGAACACGTTTCCTCTTGACGGGGGCTCCCTCCACCACCTCAGCCACCTCTCGCCCCGCCGTCACCTCCGCCTCGTCCCCAAACACATCCTGCCACACCCCCACAACCCCCAGCAGTGTTAGGCACCTGGCTCTGATGCCTTCATCCATAACAGGGGTGTCCAATCCTGGTCCTTGAGAGCCACTGTCCTGACAATTCTAGATGTTTCTCTGCTCCAGCACAGCTGATTCTAATGATCAGGCTTCCACAGAGCTTGATAACAACACATTCATTAGAATCAGGTGTGCTGGAGCAGGGAAACATCTAGAACGTTCAGGACAGTGGCTCCTGAGGACCTGGATTGAACACCACTGATCCAGAATAAGAATGTCAGAAGCACCAAGATAAATCCTGACCTTCAGGTCTCTTTTTCGGTTCCTTTCTCCCGCTCCCTTGTTGCCCCGGGCGGTGCGACTCTCCTCCAGCGCCTCAAACAGCCTCTCCACAAAACCACTGGCAGACTCGTCCAGAAACGGCCTCAGCTGATCTGAAGGAGGTGGGGGGAGAGTTCAGCAGTGTAACATATCAATAACACGTCTTGTAAATGTTGTCTTGGTTGGTTGTGCTCTCTAACCTGTGGTTTTCCTCTTATCCAGGCCTTTCACCACGCAGTGCAGAGCTGCTGTCACCACAGTGGGTTCAGAGAAGCCCAGCACCTTCTTCACTGTCCTCTCCACCCAAGGACGCAGCTCCTCCACCTCCCGTTTGGGAAGAGACATCTGCAGACACACACACCACACACACACACCACAGAGGAACATGCATACACCACACACACACACACACCACAGACTAAGTTTACCATCTTGTGAAGTTTTACAACGTGTTTTTCCCAGAACGCAATCCACATGAAACAGTAAAACGTGACTTAACACATTAATCAAGGTTTCATAGCGAGTATTGAAGCTTGTTCCCATAGTAACCTAGAGTGGCTCAAACTGCTGCTACGTTAGCAAGCTAGCTAGTCTAAACAGCAACATGGTGATTATGTGTTTACGTTGTTAAACACACACAAGCTACTAACTGCAGCTAATGATTGTGAGAAAACACGTTAAAGCAGCTTTCTGAAGCAGGAGATCAGATTCTAACGTTGAAACTTCCAGAGTTACATCATCATAATCAGACTGACTGAACCAGCTAACCTGCTAACTAGCTTCACTAGCATAATGCTGCTCAGCGGGGAGCTTTACTAGCTAACAAAACCAAATAAGGATAATCATGTGAAGCAGAAAACTCACCTAGTAACTCCTTTCTTCACAACTTATGTATAAAAAAGCAGAATGTCCGAAAAAATGGAAAGAATCTAAGAAACTGGTTCACTTTGTGATTAAAAATGAAACTTTCCCATCTGCGGCGTTCACGCGACGTTTGGAACAGCGAACCGGAACCGGAATTGTTTGTCTTCTTCACTCTAATAGGAATGTAATAACTCTCTGCTGCCCCCTCTGCTGCCCCCTGTGCCTAAAGCTGAAACTACAGGAGGATCCACAACACTGCAGTCTACATCATATACATCATAATGGTCTACATTACTGACCTGGCTGTAGGTCAGTCTAGAACTGTAAGTCAACTTTAGGGATGTCAGCTTTGACCGGTGTTTACCCCCCCCCTCCCACCCCCCATCTCAAATCACTTTAACTTCATACCCTGTATATTCTGATTATACTGTTCATACTGTGTATATTCTGAGTATACTTATATTTATTATATTCTGTTGTAATAACTGTTTTGCACTTCTGGTTGGATGCTAACTGTATTTCGTTACCCTGTACTTGTACCTGTAATGACATTAAAATTGAATCTAATCTAATCTAAAATTCACATTCCTAAACATTCTAAACGGTTTTTACATTAAAAGCAGGAAAATAAAGTTACTCAAATGACTCCATATCTGTATCCTCCTTCCCTCAGTCTGATGTAGGTCATGATGATGTGGTTATAGTAGCATGATTGGAGGGCGGCAGGGCGCCCAGGGCAACCCCAGGCAGACAGATTACCCCCCCCACCCCCCTCTGCCCCTCCCACCCCCCTCTGCCCCCCCCACCCCCCTCTGCCCCTCCCACCCCCCTCTGTCCCTCCCACCCCCCTCTGCCCCCCCACCCCCCTCTGCCCCCCCACCCCCCTCTGCCCCCCCCACCCCCCTCTGTCCCTCCCACCCCCCTCTGCCCCCCCACCCCCCTCTGCCCCCCCACCCCCCTTTGCCCCCCCCACCCCCCTCTGTCCCTCCCACCCCCTCTTCCCCTTCCCCCCCCTCTTCCTAGCTCTGTGCACTATCAATGATTTTTGCTTTTTTGACAAATTGAAAAAAGGACACTGACTGATTTTGCTATTTGAAGACAGTATGTCCGTAAAACACAGATCAATTAACAACAATTAAAGATTATGATTAGTTTGTTATTTCCATACTGTTTCAAATGTTCTGAATATAATAAACAATGTTTGATGTTTACCTTGCAATTATTACAATAAGAAAATCCTTTATTTGTTCCCCCGGGGGGGAAACTGCAGTCTACAACAACAGCAGGATGCAGTACAGCACTCAGAATGACAGGGTCAAATATAAAATAAAGAAGATACAATAGAATACAATATAAAAAAAAATTAAAAAGTGAGATGGTTTCTGTCTCAAATGAGCAGTGAGAGACATATGGACAAGTTATTGCACATAAATAATATAAGAGAATATCTTATATTCCTTGTTGCCGTGACACCTCACATGTAGAGTTGGTTGTCATTGTCAGGTCTGTTGTGTAAGATCAACTGAAAATGACATCACTACAGACACACACACAAGCTCTCACACACACAAGCTCTCACACACACACACGCACACACAAGCTCTCACACACACACGCACACACAAGCTCTCACACACACACACACACACAAGCTCTCACACACACACATACACAATGGCTTATTCATTCCACAACACAGAGTGCATGGCACTATTTTGAATGTGTGACCATGAATCTGAGCATTCAAGCATTAGACTTTTGACTGGGATTTTACTGATTGCCAAATGATTTAATGTTCAAAGGTTTACATGAAAGAAACAAGGTTATTTCTGTTTAAATATTTTTTGTTAATTTGTTATTTTGTAGACGTGACAATGTGTTTGGCTTGACACATGTTGTGCAATGTTAGATGTTCAGTCTGGACTGTGTGTTCCCTAATAGACACAGACAGAGTGGTACTCTTTCATTCATCAGATAAGGTTGTGTTTCATCATGCTGACCCAGATCTGGTAGACTGGACTGGGCGGTAAATCAGCCCGAACAGTTCTGGTACCATGGGACCAGTGTGTGTGTGTGTGTGTGTGTGTGTGTGTGTGTGTGTGTGTGTGTGTGTGTGTGTCAGAATGCATGAAAAAACTCAATTTACATTCCGAAACCATAGACACACTCCACCCTCTTTGCTCCTCCCCCCTTTCTCTCTTTCCTCCTCCTCCTCCTCCACCCCCCTCCCTCTCTCTCCTCCACCCTCTTTGCCCCTCCCCCCTCCCTCTCTCTTCTCCATCCTCCTTGCCCTCCACCTCCCTTTCTCATCTCTTCCCCCTCTCTCTCTCCTCCACCCTCCTGTTCCCTCACTCTCTCCTCCACCCTCCTGTTCCCTCACTCTCTCCTCCACCCTCCTCCCCCCTCACTCTCTCCTCCCCACCTGCCTTCCTGTCACAACCCCGCCTTTCCCATCCTCCCTTTTCTGGGTCTCCCTCTCTAATTTACTCCCTTTATGTCACCCCCCCCTCCACCCTCCCTCCCCCTCTCCTTTAATAATTGAGTGGCCATGGAAGATGGCCGCCCCCTGAACAGACTCAGGATGTTGTATTGAGGCCAGGGGATCTAATGGGGATGTTATTAGCCTGTAGGAGGGTTCTGTCCCAAATATCTCACACGTGTGTCCTTGAAAATGTGGCTCACCTACCTTTACTGGGTCCCCTGCTGATGACATCACAACCAGGGGGGCTGTGGGGGGGGGGGGGGGGGGACAGACACCCCACTAGGATCCCCCCCCCCCTCTGTACTGTACAGCTCAGACAGAACCTTTCAGATCGCAGGATGTTGTTTTAAAGCCGGTGAGCGATGCCAGCTGCCCCCTGTGGGAGAGATGGAGGAGGAAGAACAGGACTGTTCCTGCATGTGTGCACGCATGCTGAAGGATGATGGGGGAGTTGTAGAATAAGTGAGTAAGCACATCCCTGTCTCCCTCTCCTCCCTGACCTCATCCCCCCCACCCCTCCCCCCCCGACCACCGCCTGACCCCTCCCTGACCCCATCCCCCCACCCCCGACCACCCTCCCCCCCCCCTCACTCAGAAAAGATACACAACCTGTCACCCTCCCAGATGAGACAACAATTAGCAATTAGTTTGGAAGAACTGATCAGATCCGACATATTCAGTCAGATTATTAGAAGCATTAAGAGACTCACCAGTAACACGTTTGCATTTCTGTACAAAAATAATTCACAGCTTTCTGTTATTGTGCGTAGGTGTAAACAAAAACAAACATGATGTCATTTAAACGACAGTGAAGTCAGAGATGAGTGACATTAAGGTTCCATACAAACATTTTCATCTCCCCAACATGTGTGAGGTCATATCCTGTGGCTGCATCTTCCTGCTGCCCCTCTTCCTCTCTCTTCCTCTCTCTTCCTCGTGGTCATGGTGTCTATCCCTGGGAGGAGAGGGGGGAGGGATGCACTCTGCCAAAAACTGCATGGATACAAGGGGGGGTGGAGGGGGAGGGAGGGAGAGAGTGGAAGAGAGGGAGTGAGGGGAAAAGAGGGAGGGGAAGAGAGGGAGGGGGTAGGAAGGGGGTAGGAAGGGGGGAGGGAGGGGGGAGGGAGGCAGTCCTTGTTGTTACGTAGAACAGTCAGTGTGTCAGAGACGGGCCTGTCACAGCATCAGCCAGTCAGTGTGTCAGATGGTGCTGGTGCACGTGATGTGTGTGTGTGTCTGTGTGTGTGTCTGTGCCTGTGTGTGTGTCTGTGTGTGTGTGATTTTGTCTGTGCAGAAGAGATCTTCCTCAGTTTTAACCACACCCTTCCACCCTGTCTGTCTCTCCAGATCTCTTTTGCTCTCTGGCTTTGGTCCCACAGTGGAACATGCAGAAGGATTTCAGTACCAGTGTCAGACAGTCCACATGCCCCCCCCCCCCCCCCCCCCCCCTCTGCACGACACATCTCACGGTCACAACAACACAGGACTCTTTCACGTCACAGATGCTGACTGATACATGTATGTAACATGTGAATGAGGCACATGGCAGGGTTGTGTCATCAACAAACAAACAACCCAAAAATCAGGCTGCCCCCTCCCTTCCCTGCCCCCTCCCCCTACAACCCAGATTACTGAGGCTCAGGGTGACCCCCTCCTCCCCCTGCCCCCCCTCCTCCACATTCACTCACACTCCAAACGTCCAGCCTCTAATCTACCCCCTGCAGTGTCACATCTGGTTAGGAAGAGCCGCTCCCCTTAACCGTACACACAACCTCTCCATCGTCACACTACACATATACACACACACACACAACACAACCCATGCACATTCACACAACCTCTCCATCATTACACTACACACACACTCAAGAGGGAGAAATGGGTATTATTAACTAAACTGGCCCAATCTTTTTTCTCTCAAAATGTGTCATTTATTAAAAGATTTCATTTTTCTATTGTTTTTAAAAAGTCTGAAGAATAAAACCACAAAAAATATGCAGTTAAAGAAGAAAGGAAGACAGGAGAACAAGGAAACCTGGAAGAGAGAGAGAGAGGGAGGGGGGAGAGAGATAGAGGGAGGGAGGGGCAGATAGATGGAGGGTGAGGGAGACTACAGTCTGCTACTATTGTACATTATGAAAAAGGCAGTCGAAATAAACAAGACTTATTATTTCTGACCAATCAGCAGTGGATCACTGCAGAAGGACATGGAGAAAAAGACAAGAAAAATAAGTGCAATAGGCTTCTGTCATGTGACAGTCATAGAAAACCAGGAGGCCAGGAAGAATCCCTAACAGCAGACCTGAGGTCAGATTCAACAGACTCCTCCATCAGTCAAGGCTGACAAGGGCTGGATGCATCTGATCCCAGATCTGCTCAGGTCCTGTGGCAACATGTCTGTCGCAGGGAGTCACAGGAAGGTGACATCAGAACATCCATATTTTCATGAATGATTCCTTTCAAGGTTAGTTGGTAAATACATTTTTCAAGAGTGGTTGTAATTCCAAACAGATAACTTTGCTCTGAAGCACCATCAGGTTAGATTCATATCATTTAGCAGCTGTCTGTCGGTGCAAAAGGTTTCCCTCCCTTGTTTGTTTTACGCTTCACAAACATTAAAATAGTTTCATCCAGTATAACTGGAGAGCAAACAGCCTGTCCTTCAGATGGACCCCAGTTCACCACCTCAGTTTGCAGCTGTCTTTAATAAGAGGAAAACAATGTAAAGGTTTATAAAAAGATGCAGTATGAAGGCCTGGAAGAAGAGGCAAGCTTGTGTTTGGGTTTAAGGAGATTCTAACTTGGAAACCAGAGAGGCATAAGAAGACTGAAGAGACTAGCTGTCTGTGTTCTGTCTGTGTTTCAGTCTGTGTTCCGTCTGTGTTTCAGTCTGTGTTTCAGTCTGTGTTCCGTCTGTGTTTCAGTCTGTGTTTCAGTCTGTTTCAGTCTGTGTTTCAGTCTGTGTTTCAGTCTGTGTTCCCGTCTGTGTTCCGTCTGTGTTTCAGTCTGTGTTCTGTCTGTGTTTCAGTCTGTGTTCCTGTCTGGGATCTGTCTGGGTTCCGTCTGTGTTCCATTTGTGTTCTGTCTGTGTTCTGTCTGTGATCTGTCTGGGTTCCGTCTGTGTTCTGTCTGTGTTCCTGTCTGGGTTCCGTCTGTGTTCCATTTGTGTTCAGTCTGTGTTTCAGTCTGTGTTCCTGTCTGGGTTCCGTCTGTGTTCCATTTGTGATCTGTCTGGGTTCCGTCTGTGTTCTGTCTGTGTTTTCGGTATAAAATACAGACAATCACAATAGAAAATGCTTTGAAAGCCAGAAATGCTTGTGTTTGTTAAAGGCACAGTACTCTGTTAGTCTGGTCATTTCTGTACCCTGCTGTTTTCCCTTGATAACTCCAGTTTGGCCCCTGGCCTCAACAGCTTGGCCCCTGGCCTCATCAGCTTGGCCCCTGGCCTCATCAGCTTGGCCTCAGGCCAAACAGCCACATGCAGAGAGAACGTCAGCTGCCTTTTCGAATAAATACAAACAAATAAATAAACGCAGCATCAATTCAACGAAATACGAATGAAATAAATTAAACAGCAGGACGGCCTGCCTGCGAGCGGTCACTGTCTCTCTGGCTGCTTGTGTTCCTATGATGAAGCCAGCCTCTGACCTCAGATCAGACGAGGTTACCCTGCACACTGTTGACGACTGCAAAAGCTGGCAGATCCTGGGTCAGTTTTAATGAATCATTTTTTATATATACGTAGCAACTGATTCAATAGACCTGTGACTTCCTGGTGCCAGTGTTCTTTGTGACGTCACATCCTTTGTCCCTTTGTCACAGTTCTGTGAGGCTGAAGACAGTCTCGCTGTACATTCTGAGTGGATGACATCATTGATCGTGTGTGTGTGTGTGTGTGTGTGTGTGTGTGTGGTGTCTCTCAGTCTCTTCTGACACACACACACACTGTGTTCTGATTCATGACTTGTCTCGTCATTGTCACTGACTCTGTATCTGCTTCCTGTCAGAGGCGGTGACATCACGCTGCGTTGGCATGACAACGGCTAGGCTTCTCTCTCCTGGGGAAGAGAGCCAAACTGTCCCGGGCTGGGGGGCTGCCAACCCCCCCACAACCCCCCCCCCCCCCCCCCCACCACCACCCCCCACCCATCTCTGTTAGCAGAGAAACTATTCCCACTTCCTGTTCTCCCACAAGGTGACTCATCATCCTCAGAACATTTCTATTCTTAATAAACTGTGATTATCAACACTGATTGGATTAACATGGACTCCTGACTCCGCCTCCTGACTCCATGGCCCTATAGGAGCTCTGAACAACTTCACAGTACATCTAGTCCCTCCTTCCTCTTCCTCTCTCCTCCTGCCAGCAGCTTTGGTGCGGGGGTGTGGTCATGCCACACGTCCTCCTGAGCATGCTCAGTGCGTTAGGTGTTGGAGGGGGCGGAGCAAGCCCTGGTCTTGGGGGCGGGGCAAACCCTGGTCTTAGGGGCGGGGCAGGCCCTGGTCTTGGGGGCGGGGCAGCCTGAAGGCTTGACTGCAGACGGTTGGCTGCGTCCACGCCATCTCTCTGACGACTTCCTGTCGCCCTGCTGCCCGGCAACAGGCTGGATCTGGCACCCTATTGGCTGCTGCTGGTTTTGGGAATCGTTGTAAGGTGTGGTGGATGAGATGGAGCAGTCCTGGGTGGCTGGACTGCCCCTGCTGGTGGGAGGCGGTGGGGCAGGGTCTCTGGGTTTGCCCCTGTGGGAGGAGCAGGGCTTTGTGGGGGAGAAGATGGGAGCTACGTGGACCCATGTGAGGCTGGGCTCAGAGCAGACGCTGGCCTGGTAGTGAGAGCCCTCCCCCTCTGGACTCTCCTCCTCCCTCCCCTTCCTGTCCTGCTGGCTGGCAGAGGAGAGGTCATGGGCAGTCTGGAGCTCCTCTGCAGACGCTGCCTCCTCCTCCCCTAGCCCTCCTGCGCTGGGGCGGGGCTGTTTGCACAGGGAGGGGGGAGGGGCGGCGGCCTCAGACTCCGGCCAGCTCAATCTGCGTTTCTGGAGGAGCGAGAGAGGGGAGAGATAGAGGGAAAGATTAAGGGGGAGGGGAGAGAGGGGGATATAGAGAGGGAAATAGGGGGGTGGAGAGAGAGGGGGAGACAGACAGGATAAGTGTCCAGATCTTTGTGTGTTTTGGACAGTCTTAAACATGGAGCCACAGTTGTCCTCTTACCTTGACTGGAATGTGGCGCTGGTCCCTGTGTTTGTGTAGGGGGGTGCAGCTGGGGGGCCCCGGTGTGGGGGGACGCTCTGGGGGGGGCAGAACAGGGGAGGGCGGGGGGACGAGGGGGGACACGTGTGGAAACCACACCTTCAACATCATCTCCACCTGGAGGAGAGTGTTCAGGTGCTTTTGCCTGCAGAGAGAGAGAGAGAGAGAGAGAGAGAGATCCTTTACTTCACTACTTTACACCAGTCAGAGTTAGAGGGTAAGGGGGGAGGAGAGGAGATGACAGGGGGGAGGAGAGAGGAGAGGGGGAGTGGTTCTTACCCTCCATTTGGTCTCCGTAGAACACCCACGATCCTCTGGATTCTGTCCATAGCAACGCTCTGCTGGAAACTACTCAGACCTGTCAATCAAAGTCATCCACCTCAGTCTACTACATGAACAGGATGTAGCGCCTGAATCAAACACACACAAACACACACACTGCAGACAGACACTACACACACACACACACACACACACACACACAGTGGGGCTCACCGTGGTCGAAGCGTCCTCTCTTCAGTCCATGCAGTAACTCCAGCAGGGGTCTGACAAAGCCTTGCAGCTCTGCACACTGAAACACAGAAGAAGAGCTGAACCTGGACCCTGTTCAAAACACACAGGCCACACCCCTCTGCTCCAGGCCACACCCCTCTGCTCCAGGCCACACCCCTCTGCCCCACCTGTCTCCTGAAGTCTCACACAGGCCACACCCCTCTGCTCCAGGCCACACCCCTCCCATCTCCTCCCCTCTCCTCCCATCTCCCCTCCTCCTCTCTCACCTTCTGAGTGAAGATCTGATCTCCCTCTGTCTTCTCCCTCTCCTCATCCTTGGGTTTCGTGACCTCCGACCCCTGGAAGTCCTTGACCTTGGCGTGGTTGGCGAAGCCGTCACACGCCCACTGTGACCCGGGCCGGCCCAGCCTATCAGCTTCCTCCTCTGTGGCCCCGCCCACGTTGCTCAGGGTGACGGCGTGGGAGCGTTCTGTCAGGAAGACGTCCGCGTCATCATCCGCCTGCTCCGATTCGCTGAACAGGAAACTGTCGCTGGAGCTCAGCGAATCAAAGGAGGGCTGGCTGGAAGTGCTTCCTTGTGACTGCATACCTTCACACAGAAGGACAACACTGCATCAGTGATGTTTATTTACTGCACATGGTACACAGAGAGAAGGAGGGAGGGAGGGAGGGAGGGAGGGAGGGAGGGAGGGAGGGAGGGAGGGAGGGAGGGAGGGAGGGAGGGAGGGAGGGAGGGATAAATACACCCCTCACTTCCAAATCCCCCATCCCCAAATGAAAACGCCCCAATTCAAAATGGAGACTGAGGCAGTGGCCTAGTTTAAGGTGGTGCAGAGTATCAGTGGGATGGGGGGTGGGGAGAGGGGGCTCAGAGAAGGAGGTTCAGGGGAGGAGGTTCAGGGGAGGAGGTTCAGGGGAGGAGGTTCAGGGGAGGAGGTTCAGGGGAGGAGGTTCAGAGGAGGAGGTTCAAAGGAGGAGGTTCAGGGGAGGAGGTTCAGAGAAGGAGGTTCGGGGGAGGAGGTTCAGAGGAGGAGGTTCAAAGGAGGAGGTTCAGGGGAGGAGGTTCAGAGGAGGAGGAGGAGGGAGGGAGGGAGGGAGGGAGGGAGGGAGGGAGGGAGGGAGGGAGGGAGGGAGGGAGGGAGGCTGTCTGGCTTCCAGAGGAGGAGGAGAGCAGGAGAGGGAACAGTGGTGGATTGGAGAAAAAACAAAAAATGCCCTCTCTCTCTCTCTCTCTCTCGTTCATTCTCTCTATAACTCTTACTTGCTCTCTCTTGCTCAGTTGCACTCTCTCTCTCTCTGCTTCAGGCTTCCTCTGTAGCTCCTCCCCTCTCTCCACCCCCCCCCCCCCCTCGTCCTCCTCCACACCCCAACCACACTCACTCCCCTCCTCCCTCAGTATTTCTGTAAGCTCCGCATCTCCTCTCCCTCTCCCCCACCCACCCCTCCCTGCCCTCAACCAGACGGAGCCCTCTCCCCCTCCCTCCCCCCCTCTCTCCCTCCCTCCCCCCCTCTCCCCCTCCCTCCCTCTCTAGTCTGGGAGTTCATGCTGCCCTGCTACGCTAACATCAAACACACTGGGAAGCCATACATGTCCTGTACACACACACACACAGATTGTTTATCTAGACAGTCCGCAAGGTACAAATGTCTGAGCAAACACACAGGCGATAAACTGCAAACATAACAGCACCTTTCCAAACATGGGTACACACACACACAGTAAGTATACACACACACACACACAAACACACACACTCTTGTATTGATCCGCTCCTATTTGAGTTTCGGGGGGACAGGACGCACTGATTTCCCAGGTCCGCAGAGTAACAACAACATGTGTGTGCTGTGTGTGTGTACTGTGTGTGCTGTGTGTGTGCCGTGCTGTGTGTGATAGTATGCGGCTGGAGATCCAGCACAGCTCCAGATTCTCTGCTAGTCTGCTCTCCAGGGCTGTTTTATGTTTCTCCTCCCTTTACATGCAGCTTAACGCCTTCGCCTCATTTCAGATTCATAACCGCATTTCTCGAGTGTTTTAACTATATTTTTGTTGCATTTATATTGAATGTGATAAAGTCTGATTATAAAGAACCGTAAGATCCAGTTCGAACTGTATTTCAGTGAATCCCACTAAGAAATCAGACAGAGTAACAATATAGAAACTACAATATGACATCATTCCATGTGTCACATAACCAGATACCATACAGACATGATACTGTAGTTTTTAAAAATCGGGTAAGTGGTTAGAATGTATCTATTAGATTTAGAGGAGTAACCAGCTCGTTCCAGTATGTTATAAAGCTGAAGGCAGCGAGAGATCCTGTTACTCACCTTTAACACTTCTTCAAACCTCCGCAGTTAAATCAGCTGCAGTTTGCAGAATATTGGAACGTCTCTTTCCCTTCTTGTAACGATAATACCGTCCACGCGCTCTCCACCCGCCAGTAAGAGGACCAGTCACCCCCTCGCGCTCCAGCCGGCTGCTCATTGGCTTGTCTCTTCACGAGCTCTTTCTATCCACAGTTTACTAGCGTCAACATGTGCATGGTTACACGTGACCGCGAGTTGTGCGTGCATATTCGGCCGGTCATTGGCTGCTTGACTGACAGAGCCGCACGCTATTGGACAACTTGTTCAGCCAGTGATTGCAATACTCGTCGTTGATTGGTGGTTCCCTCAGGCTCTCAGAGTCCCGCCCCTTACATGTGGCGCTCGTGTGTGTACTACAGCGGAGAGCTCGAGAGGACACGCTCGCGTCATCAAAGTATAGAAATGTATATTTTACCCCCAGAAGTGCACAGTGTGAATGTATAACATCAATGTGTGTCCCCAAAACACAATATATACCATCATTGTACACGTGTGTGGATGATGTGATCCTTAGTATTTACTGAACACTACATAATAATAATGACTACCTATCACCTCACGTGCCCCGCAGAAAGGAGCAGCTTTGATAACCCGGAGAGCTCGTGACCTCACGCCTTGATTACGTGCAGGACGGTCTACCGGAAACCAGGGAACACAAAACCAAACCTAACCAAACAGTTTAGCAACATGGTCTGATTACTAACGATTAAACAATATGTCTTTTCAGTTAATATAAACGTATTTAGAATTTCTCTTTAAATAAAACAATTATCACTATTTCACATGGTATCAGTTTCTTTACTGACCAAACACACTTCATTTCCAGTCATCAGTCCTCAACATTATGCTGTGATTATAGGATTCCTAAACCTTATTAACACAACCACCTTATATATGTTGAGTGTTTTTCTACCTAGTATAATTCCCACCTATCCAATTGTTCTAACAGAATCTAACAGAACCACAATCAATGTATTCCCTTCAACAACAACAACAACAACAACAAAAGACAATTTGATGTAGACTTTGGTACAAAGCAGTTGGTAGAAAGCCACTCCTGTATGCATGTTAGCGTGACATCCACAGAGGGTCTTTCCAATCCTCCCCCCACGCCACCATCACCATGGTGTGCGAACTCACTGACCTCCGTCTAACATACAGCTTCACCCAGATCCACTTAAAGACTCTATAGGGAGAGAGAAGCTCATGTCAAGTCAGAAGCTTGGTTCATCAAGGCTAGATTACCATTTATCATACAATTTATCATTCTCTGTTCTCTCCATTCCACCAAAACGATTACACTGTGATTACGCATAGTAATAAATAAATACAAGAATATATATGTATATACATATATATATGTAAATAATAATAATAATCAAGTTTATATTGTGTATTAACAGTGTTGTCTGTGAAGACATGTCACTTGACACCTTGTACCATTGTTGACTATTGGAATTGCAATAAAGGTAAATACTTGACGTGTAGCTGGAGGTTTGGAGCTTTTCAATAACCTTGTGTGTCACACAGTCAAGAGAATCCACACACACGCACCCCCCCACCCCACCCCCACCCAGAAACAGCATTCCAAAGCAGTATGAACCAAACTCACTGACCTCTTCTAGGGTCCTTTGGGTTCACGAGATGAAGACCCCTCCCCCACTCTCCCTCACCTCCCCCATCCCTCACCCTTCCCTTCCCCCCCTTCTCAGGGACAGGATATTTTCTGTTGTTGCAGTTCCTATGTATGTTTAAACCGGTCTATACTGGATGATCTGCTAGCATTCCTCAACAGGAAGATGGTTCTAGAACCTGATCAGGAGTTGATCACAACACTGCCAACAAACGTCTTTAGGCAGGAAATGCAAAAATTCCAAGAGTTTTCAAACAGGTTCTATGACGCAAAAAAATAAGTATATATACAATTATTATTGTGGAAACAATTTAGTTAACCTATATGGATATAAGAGTCCTGGTTTGGCCTGCATGTACTGACAAAGAGGAGTTCTGAATTCAAGAGTAATGTTGTCCTCAGCTAACCTCACTTTTTATGACCACGAATGACCCTTGAAATATGATCCCTTGTTATGCTTTCCAAAAACCAGAGTTGATTCTATTTCAATGATACATGATGTACTTTTTCCTCTGTGCGTTTTGCAACAATATGAGTCATTCAGAACATCTGACTGAATTTTCCAAGAATGTTTGTGTCCTTATTGTCTGTCAGGGCTCTGAGCCAACAAAAAGGTCGTTTAAGGTAAACTGAGAAGAACATAAGACAGATCACGACGCCAAGATGGTGGAAGATTAGGAACTGTGCAAACACATACGCCCAGGTGTGTTGTGCTTCTCCTCGTCTAGGGTTACAACAAGCTTTAGTGATTCTTTCCCAGACAGACAGATCTTAATAAAAGAACACATCTTCTCGATTTCCTGTCACGTGCTGTCTCTGCCGGCCTCCCAGATCTTGAACGTGACCAAATATTTATCAAGCGTGTGTTTATAAAAGAGACAATTAAAAAAACGGAAAGTAGCAGAGAAACTGTCTATCACTTTTCTCTTAACATCTGTTTCAACTGAAAATAAAACGTCATTATGTATGTCTTATGTATGTTAATACATTCAACATGGGTTACTTGACAACGAAGCGCTTTCTCTAGAAACTTCGAGTCTTTTCGCAGCACGAGCGGCTGGTTCTGCTGGTTTTGTGAATGAAAATAAACCACGCCCCACGTGTGAACTCAGCCAATCTTGTTGGCAGATGAACATTTGTACCGCCCCTTTAGCAACCTGACCGACCAATGGGAAGGTCATCTGTGTTGCATAACTTTGTCAACGTTTTCACGTTGGAGAGAAGCAGCGAACCGCGTGGCCAATACATTTAAATAGAGACACTAAAATACTTATTCCAACGGGTTGATCAATGGATAAAAATTCATTTTTTAAAAAAATATGTAAATATATTTGAAAGAACTAGGTGACACCAACTCCCCAAAACCCACCCTAAAATATATTTTTTTTAAGATGCTGCATGTTAATTGTAAAAATGGAGGAGAAAAGAGTATGAAGCATCGATCCCTTATTCTAATTTATTCATTTTATTTTATTATAATACAGTTGATCAAACACTGAAAGTTAAAAACATCTCACTCTAATATGCGTTTTTCTCTGCGAATTGCGAATGGCCAAATTCGCCTCTTCTAAGTTTCCATGAGGTGAAAGATAAGACGTGCTAATTTGTGGATTGATGTAACTACTGTGTCTCTTAGCAGTGGGTAAAAACCTTGTGACGAGGTTTACTTAAAGGTTAGTACGCTTATTGGTTGCTGTGGTTGTGGCGCCCCCATGTGTCGATGTTAGTCCTTGTAAAAGTAAAAAAAATTTAGAGTTCTTGAACATTTTTTACATGATCTGATAGTCTGACAGCCTACTGAAGTAGCCAGCGGTGACCAAAGCGTTAACTGTACATCCAGTTTAACTACAAACAGTCCAATAACTGATTATTATATTATTATTAGATATTAACAGGCCTCAAGCACCTCTACAAAAAGTTTATGCTCTTTATTTATTTTACTCATGAGTCATCCTACTGAGAAACAGGTCATCAATTCAAAATAAAATATAAAATATGAATATATAATATATGTCACTGCCCTTGATGTGTACTTTCTTTTTTTTTTTTTTTTACCAAGTAAAATTGCTTTTTTGTTTACTCTGTCACACACACGCACGCATACACACACTAATCTCTATTCTCAACTTCATTATTCTCCTTCTCTTCTCAGGCTCCCCCTGCCCCCTGCCCCCCTGTCCCCCACCCTCTGTTCACCCCCTGCCCCCCCGCCCCCTGTCCCCCACGCTCTGGTCACCCCCTGCCCCCCCGCCCCCCTGTTCACCCCCCCTACCCGCACTAACTGTTGTGTCACCCTCTCTGTTCACACTCATGCTGGATTCATTCCCGCACCCTCACTTCAGCATTCCTCAGTTCCGTCTCTCTCCTCTTCTCTGTCTGTCCATCTGTCTGTCTCTCTCTCTCCTCTCTTGTCCGTCTGTCTCCTTCTCACTCTCCATCTCTGTTTACGGGTCAAGTGAACATCAGCTCGATCGACACACACCAGGGTTGAGGTTCTTTAGAGTTCTAGCAGCAGCAGCAGCAGCAGTGTTGGACCAGATCATCTCTCTCATCCTTCTCACCCTCCCATCTGAGGACAACTCTCTACCTCAGCTGTCTGTCTGTGTGCATGGGAGCAAAGAGCTGACATGGAATCCACGGGACTCTCTCTCTTTCTAATACTTCTGCAATGGACTCAGATCCAAGCTGTTGGTAAGAAGTTCTATCCCTATAATCAGTGTGGGAACTGGTCACTTATAGCTGTTTAAGATGGGGGGGTGTGATGCTGTTTTTAAAATTTATATTTTATGAATCTTGTGGAACAACAAAAGTAGTTTTAAATGTTCCTTTTAACATGTTGACTTGTTTGTAGACGTTGTTTTAAAGATAGGAAATAGTAAGTAAATTGTGAATATTTATTATTTTGTAGTGAAGTTATAATTGAACGCTGTGGGATTGACCTGTTTTTGAGGAGAGGGTTGAATGAAACATTAGGAAAGAGTGTCGCATAATCAACATGGAGTAAAAACTGATACGGTTCCTCTCTCTTCACTTTCAGAGACTTACTGGGCCTACAGAGGTACATTTTTATGTCTCTCTCTGTCTGTCTTTCTCCTCTTTTTCTACCTTTTTCTGCTTATTTTTCTTTCATACCTTTGTTTCTCTGCATCTGTCAACTGAAACAGGGAGAGAGTATGAACAGGGTGGGGGAGCAGAGAAGGAGAGAAAGAGGGGAAGGATGATAGAGGGAGAGGGGGAGAGAGGATGAGAGAGGGGGAGGATGAGCGAGAGGGAGAGGATGAGGGAGAGGGAGGGGGAGAGAGGGGAGGGGGAAAGAGGGAAGGGGGAGAGAGGGAGAGGATGAGAAAGGGTGAGAGAGGGAGAGGATGAGAGAGGATGAGAGAGGGTGAGAGACGGGGGAGAGAGAAATGGCAGGTGCATGAGGATAGTGAGACAGGGTTGGGGAGGACGTTAGGGGAGAAAAGGGGGGGGGGGAGGGTAGATGATATGGGGGGGGAGGAGGAGGTTAGAGGAGAGAAAGAGCGAGATGGGACGAGATGAGACGAAAAGATAGAAAGTTGTGGCTGATGTTTCATTGTCACATTGGAACAATGAGTCATGTGTTTATTCAACAGTGGACACACACTGGCTGCCTAATGTGTTGAACAATGACACAGCAGGACTGAATGGAACTGGGCTTATTCTACCAGTGTGTCCCGTCACCACAGAACAGGCAGTGTGCTCTGGGAAGGCAGTGTGCTCTGGGAAGGCAGTGTGCTGCTCTGGGAAGGCAGTGTGCTGCTCTGGGAAGGCAGTGTGCTGCTCTGGGAAGGCAGTGTGCTCTGGGAAGGCAGTGTGCTGCTCTGGGAAGGCAGTGTGCTGCTCTGGGAAGGCAGTGTGCTGCTCTGGGAAGGCAGTGTGCTCTGGGAAGGCAGTGTGCTGCTCTGGGAAGGCAGTGTGCTGCTCTGGGAAGGCAGTGTGCTCTGGGAAGGCAGTGTGCTCTGGGAAGGCAGTGTGCTGCTCTGGGAAGGCAGTGTGCTGCTCTGGGAGGGCAGTGTGCTGCTCTGGGAAGGCAGTGTGCTGCTCTGGGAAGGCAGTGTGCTCTGGGAAGGCAGTGTGCTGCTCTGGGAAGGCAGTGTGCTGCTCTGGGAGGGCAGTGTGCTCTGGGAAGGCAGTGTGCTGCTCTGGGAGGGCAGTGTGCTCTGGGAAGGCAGTGTGCTCTGGGAGGGCAGTGTGCTGCTCTGGGAAGGCAGTGTGCTGCTCTGGGAAGGCAGTGTGCTCTGGGAAGGCAGTGTGCTGCTCTGGGAGGGCAGTGTGCTGCTCTGGGAAGGCAGTGTGCTGCTCTGGGAGGGCAGTGTGCTGCTCTGGGAGGGCAGTGTGCTGCTCTGGGAGGGCAGTGTGCTGCTCTGGGAAGACAATGTGCTGCTCTGGAAAGGCAGTGTGCTGCTCTGGGAAGGCAGTGTGCTGCTCTGGGAAGACAATGTGCTGCTCTGGGAAGGCAGTGTGCTCTGGGAAGGCAGTGTGCTGCTCTGGGAAGGCAGTGTGCTGCTCTGGAAAGGCAGTGTGCTGCTCTGGAAAGGCAGTGTGTGCAGCTCGCTCTCATCACACAGATACACAGAGCAGCTAACTGGAGCTTCTGTTGGTCCTTGGAGCTCCCTGGTTGATAAGCAGCTCAGAGAAGCCTGCAGCTACAGCTGCTTGGTCATTAGAAATCACAAGCTTCTGTGTGTGTGTGTGGTGTGTATGTGTGTGTATATGCGTGTGATGTGTGCATGTGTGTATGTGTGTATGTGTGCATGTGTGGGTGTGTGTGTGGTGTGCATGTGTGTGTATGGTGTGTATGGTGTGTGTGTGTGTGCACCCCTGTGTTTGGTTGTTCCCAGCTGTATCAGGACAGTGACAGCCTGTCATTAGAGGTGAAGCTAAGCAACACACACACACACACACCATGTTTGGTTCACAGTTACCATGGGGACCTCCATGACAACCGTGGGGCTGTGAGCCAGAGTCAGGGGCTTTTTTGGGGGAGATAGTGAGGGGCTCGACGGGTGGGGACCAGGCCCCTTTAATCCTGCAGGAGAGGGAAGCCCCCCCACCATCAGTTCACTGTGTTGGTCTGTGCTCCTGACTTCTTGGAAACAGCCAGCATGATGTTATGAAAGTTACAGATCCACATTCAGCAGGTGGAACAGATCGAAGTTTTCCTTTCGGCTGCTTCTGTCTGAAAGATGTGACTTGATGTTTGGATCAAGCATGATTATCTACAGAGGAAATATCTCTTCTGGCAACTAAGTATTAAACAGCAGGATTTAAAGGACTTATTAGTCGGTTCATTGGGCGCTAAGTTGATTAATGTCCCCAAAAACATTTCTCCCAAGCTGAGGTCCAGGAGTCTTTGTGCTCTGTCGCTCCTCTCTGTGTCTCTCCTCTGTCTCTCCTCTCTCTCCTCTGTCGCTCCTCTCTGTGTCTCTCCTCTGTCTCTCCTCTGTCGCTCCTCTCTGTGTCTCTCCTCTGTCTCTCCTCTCTCTCTCCTCTGTCGCTCCTCTCTGTGTCTCTCCTCTGTCTCTCCTCTCTCTCTCCTCTGTCGCTCCTCTCTGTGTCTCTCCTCTGTCTCTCCTCTCTCTCTCCTCTGTCGCTCCTCTCTGTGTCTCTCCTCTGTCTCTCCTCTCTCTCTCCTCTGTCGCTCCTCTCTGTGTCTCTCCTCTGTCTCTCCTCTCTCTCTCCTCTGTCGCTCCTCTCTGTGTCTCTCCTCTGTCTCTCCTCTCTCTCTCCTCTGTCGCTCCTCTCTGTGTCTCTCCTCTCACAGTCTTTCAGACTCTCCTCTCTAGTCTCTCCTCTTTTAATTTTCTTTCTATTTTCTAGTAATTCATCTGCTAATCCTGTCAGATACTACTGTTCATCCTGACCCCTCAACGTGACTCCTGTTCTCTTCCTGTAGTTTCTCTCTTGTCCCTCCATCTCAGGACCCTCTCCTCCTCCCTCTCCCTCTCCTCCTCCCTCTCCCTCTCCTCCTCTCCCCCCCTGTCCTCTCTGCACCCCTCAGCCTCTCTCTGATCCCCTCAACAGTCCAATTAGTAAGATATTTATGTGTGTCACATCACAAGCACAATACATCATCAGGAATGCATGACTGAACACTGACGAACACCCTCTCATGTTCTCACACAACCTCTGTAACACTGTAATACTGAACACACACCCTCTGCAACACTGTAATCCTGAACACACACCCTCTGCAACACTGTAATACTGAACACACACCCTCTGTAACACTGTAATACTGAACACACAACCTCTGTAACACTGTAATACTGAACACACACCCTCTGTAACACTGTAATACTGAACACACACCCTCTCTAACACTGTAATCCTGAACACACCCTCTCTAACACTGTAATACTGAACACACACCCTCTCTAACACTGTAATACTGAACACACACCCTCTGTAACACTGTAATACTGAACACACACCCTCTGTAACACTGTAATCCTGAACACACACCCTCTGTAACACTGTAATACTGAACACACACCCTCTGTAACACTGTAATACTGAACACACACCCTCTGTAACACTGTAATACTGAACACACAACCTCTGCAATACTGTAATACTGAACACACCCTCTCTAACACTGTAATACTGAACACACATTCTCTCCGTCTTTCCAACATGCAACTAAATTCCTCATGTTCTGTCTCACTCCCTCCCAGTCCACCAATCATCTTGTTGTGTGTTTCTGGAGGAAGTAGGAAGCAGTGTCTATTGTTGTCTGTCAAGAGGTTACCAATCCTGGTCCTCAGGTAACACCTGTCCTGAAGGTTCTAGATGTTTCCCTGCTCCAGCACACCTGACTCGGTCATTATGAGGCGTCCAAGCTTGATAGTGACCCTTCATTAGAATCAGGAGTGCTGGAGCAGGGAAACATCTAGAACCTTCAGGACAGTGGCTCCTGAGGACCAGGATTGGACACCCCCTGGTGTCCCCCAAAACACAGTGTGACCCAGCCGCCCCCCCCCCTCCCCCCCCTCCTACAGGCGCTGCTGGTCAGTCCAACTGGCCCGAGTCTTTCCCAGACTGCGGAGGGTCAACCCAGTCTCCCATTGATGTGGAGACGTCCCAGACACAGTACGTCCCCAGTCTGGGTCCAGTGGTCCCTTTGGGATACAGCCAATCAGGCAACGCCCCCTTCGGTCTGTCCAACAATGGACACACAGGTAACCACGGCAACACTCGCATGTCGCCTGGCAACCCACCACACAAGTCTGATAAAAAAATAATAATAATAATCTGTCTCCTGGTCTGTCTCTTGGTCTGTCTCCTGGTCTCCCCCCTGGTCTATCTCCTGGTCTGTCTCCTTGTCTCCCCCCTGGTCTGTCTCCTGGTCTGTCTCCTTGTCTCCCCCTTGTCTCCCCCCTGGTCTGTCTCCTGGTCTGTCTCCCCCTTGTCTTCCCCTGGTCTGTCTCCTTGCCTCCCCCCGGTCTGTCTCCTGGTCTGTCTCCTTGCCTCCCCCTGGTCTGTCTCCTGGTCTGTCTCCTTGTCTCCCCCCTGGTCTGTCTCCTTGTCTCCCCCTTGTCTGTCTCCTTGTCTCCCCCTTGTCTCCCCCCTGCGTTCTGCCTCTGTCTCCAGTGATCATCCCCCTCCCTCCATGGATGGGTCTTGGAGGGCTCCCGTCTCTCTACACGGCCGTCCAGCTGCACCTTCACTGGGGTAACGGAGCTCTGGGTGCTGGGGGGAGCGAGCACATGATCAACGGACAGAGGGTGGCCGCCGAGGTACGGAGGAACGTGTGTGTGTGTACGTGTGTGAATGTGTGTGTGTACGTGTGTGTGTACGTGTGTGAATGTGTGTGTACGTGTGTGAATGTGTGTGTGTATGTGTGTGAATGTGAGGAGTAAAGGTTAAGGGAGCTAATCAGCTTCCTGCTAGTGAAAAACACTTTCCCAGACATTTGTCAGGCTGATGAGCGTCTGATTTCAGTTAATTTGAGAGGAGTTAACTGCAGATTAAAATTCTTCTAAAAGAACGTTAAGGAGTACATTTTGTGACCTAAGTAGTTCATCTAACTAGCAGAGTTGTCTCTTCTCATTCCAGCTGCATGTGGTTCACTTCAACTCGGAGCTGTACCCTAACATGACGGAAGCTATGACCCAGAGGGACGGTGTGGCTGTCCTGGGAGTCCTCATAGAGGTGGGTGTGGCCTCCAGGAACAGCTTAGGACTCTATCATGGGGGGGGTGGAGTCCGCATGCTTACGCCCCTTTTGATTTGACAGACAGGGGAGGAGACCAATCAGGGCTTTGAAAACATCCTCAACTACCTGGGTCGAGTCAGATACGCAGGTAAGTGCCAGCTGTCAATCAAACTGCAGGCTAGCCAATCACTGCTCAGGGATCACAGGTCACAGAATACTGCCACTAGGACTCGTTGGTGTTTCCTATAAACACTGCAGGGATCTTAACCAGCCTCCCCCTCCCTCCCTCCTCCCCCCCCCCCCCCTCCTGTGATAGGTCAGAGGGTTTCCATCCCAGCCTTCGATGTGCAGTCTCTCCTCCCTACAGACCTCAGACGCTACTTCCGCTACAACGGCTCCCTGACCACGCCCCCCTGCTTCGAGAGCGTGCTGTGGACTGTCTTCGCTGAGACGGTGAAAATCTCAGAGGCCCAGGTGAGGAGGCAGGGAGGGAGGGAGGGAGGGAGGGAGGGAGGGAGGGAGGGAGGGAGGGAGGGAGGGAGGGAGGGAGGGAGGGAGGGAGGGAGGGAGGGAGGGAGGGAGGGAGAAAAGGGGGAGGTAGAGAGGGAGGAGAGGTGTGAGGCTCCTTTACTTTGTCTTCTCTTCCTCTGTAACTCTAAAGCCCCTTTCCTTCTCTTGTCTCCCCTCCTCCACTCCCCTCCTCTTCCCTTCCCTCCCCCTCTCCTCCCCTCCCCTCCTCATCTCCTCTCCTCCCCTCCTCCTCTCCTCTCCTCCCCTCCTCCCCTCCTCCAGCTCCTGAAGTTAGAGACTGTGCTATACTCCAGCAAGCCAGGTGACTCTGACCATCTGATCTTAGAGGACAACTACCGGACAATCCAGCCACTCAACCATAGGACTGTGCTGTCCTCTTTCCCAACAGGTCAGAGGGAGGGAGGGAGGGAGGGAGATCTGTTCCACCTTTTGAAAAAACTTTCTTGAACAAACTACCAAAACGTTTCCGAATTTTTACTAAATCTATTTCCCAAATTTTTGGGAGGTTGAAATCTTGTTGTTGTTGGGGAAACCCCTTTATTTTTTAATGATTTTTTGTAAACTGTTTTTTGTAAACTATATTTTTTAGTTTCCTGGTATCTTCATGGACTAGTTTATTAAACGTGATTACCAGCATGTGAACAATGGCAATAAATAATATTGATCATGCCACCAAATACAGACTAAAGTAACGAGCCTGACTTTAAAATGTAAGCAGTAGAGTAAAGTAAAGTACCAATATTTGTGAAAGTAAAAAAATTTGAATAAACAGTGAAGTTATGTGACGATACCAGATAAATCAACTTCAACTCTGACCGTTAGTTAAGAAACTCTAAGTATGTGATCGAAAGAGAGATAAAAAACGGATGAACAGAAGAATAAAGGTAGGAATCTTGTGGGAATCGGGTTTTGTTTGCAAGCTGATTGGTTTGAGCTAAATCCCCTTTTCTGAACACTGCTGCTATTGTTGTCACGTGACTTCAGTGGAGCGTGTGGGGGGGTGGAGGGGGTTGGGGGGGGTGGAGGGGGGGGGGGGGGTGGAGGGGGGGATGATTCACAGAGAAAGACAAAAACAAAAAGATGGTGAAAAGTTATCATTGTAATGAGTGATTGAACTGGAAGACCGGTGATGTATATTAATGCAACCTCGATCCTATAGCATTGATGGAACTGATCCTGTACAATATCCTGTAAACAGTCTTCTATGTTGACTTTTTAAACGTTACTCATTCTTGAATGTTTTATTTTTTCAGAATCAGCAAAGGTGTATGCTGCTGGTAAGACCCAACATAAGAACATTTCAAAATAAAATAATTTAATTCTGTTGGGATCTCTGACCAAAAAATCACTATCAGTCTCCAATATCTAACATGTTCCTAGTCTAGAAAAAAACTGAATGCTGCATTTGTCATATGAAGTCATCTGCCTGTCTAACTGCTTGTTTTCCTGCCTGTCTGACTGCCTGCCTGTCTGTCTCCCTGCCTGTCTGTGTGCCTGTCTCCCTGCCTGTCTGCCTGCTCCAAGGTGAAGTCTCAGCTATAGTAATAGGAGCTCTGTGTGGCTGTGTTGGACTGGCTGTCATCATCCGTTTCATCGTGAAGACTATTCGGTGAGTGACTGTGCTGTGTCCCCTGTGTCCCCTGTGTCCCCTGTGCTGTGTCCCCTGTGTCCCCTGTGCTGTGTCCCCTGTGTCCCCTGTGCTGTGTCCCCTGTGTCCCCTGTGCTGTGTCCCCTGTGCTGTGTCCCCTGTGCTGTGTCCCCTGTGTCCCCTGTGCTGTGTCCCCTGTGCTGTGTCCCCTGTGTCCCCTGTGCTGTGTCCCCTGTGTCCCCTGTGCTGTGTCCCCTGTGCTGTGTCCCCTGTGTCCCCTGTGCTGTGTCCCCTGTGTCCCCTGTGCTGTGTCCCCTGTGCTGTGTCCCCTGTGCTGTGTCCCCTGTGTCCCCTGTGCTGTGTCCCCTGTGCTGTGTCCCCTGTGCTGTGTCCCCTGTGTCCCCTGTGCTGTGTCCCCTGTGCTGTGTCCCCTGTGCTGTGTCCCCTGTGCTAGCCTGTATTCCTCTAAGAGACTATCTCACTGGCCTCTAAGAGACAATCTCACTGGCCTCTAAGAGACAATCTCACTGGCCTCTAAGAGACCATCTCACTGGCCTCTAAGAGACAATCTCACTGGCCTCTAAGAGACTATCTCACTGGCCTCTAAGAGACTATCTCACTGGCCTCTAAGAGACCATCTCACTGGCCTCTAAGAGACCATCTCACTGGCCTCTAAGAGACCATCTCACTGGCCTCTAAGAGACCATCTCACTGGCCTCTAAGAGACCATCTCACTGGCCTCTAAGAGACCATCTCACTGGCCTCTAAGAGACCATCTCACTGGCCTCTAAGAGACCATCTCACTGGCCTCTAAGAGACCATCTCACTGGCCTCTAAGAGACCATCTCACTGGCCTCTAAGAGACCATCTCACTGGCCTCTAAGAGACCATCTCACTGGCCTCTAAGAGACCATCTTACAGCCTTTCAGCTTTTCTCGCTCCTCCTTGCCCACTGTCATCACACCACCAAACTGTGTCATCTCTCTCTCTCTCTCTCTCTCTCTCTCTCTCTCTCTCTCTCTCTCTCTCTCTCTCGCTCTGTCTCTCTCTCTCTCTCGCTCTTTCTCTCTCTCTCTCTCTGTCTCTCTCACTCTCTCACTCTCATCTCTCTCGGCAGATTTTTCAAACTCCTCCACAGTGAGAGAACCGTGGTAAACAGGTGCATAACCTGATGCAGCTCAACACCAAACTAAATCTACTGCTGGCAGTGTTCATCCATTAACATGCTGGTCTGTCAGAGGAGTGTGGGTCTGTGGTCAGCAGCTGGGTTAGACCTCCACACACACTGTGTTCATCCAGCAGGTTTACCTCAGCACAGTCACCATTCCTGTCAATGATTTCTCCCGATTCGATCGTTCCCCATGTTCTCTAACGCAGTGGTTCATAACCCTGATCCTCAGGAAACAGCAGTCCTGCATGTTCATGTTTCCCTGCTCCAACACACCTAATTCGTCAACAGGCATATGCAGAGCTTAATAACGACCCATTCATTTGAATCAGGTGTGTTGGAGCAGAGAAACATCTAGAACATGCAGGACAGGTGTTCCCTGAGGACCAGGGTTGGGGAACACTGCTCTAACAAGACACCTCACTGCAGGTTAACAAAGCAATAAAGCAGCGGATTGGATGATGCTGCCCTGTGCTGACCCCAGACCCAGGCTTAGACCTAGACCTAGACCCAGACCCAGGCCTAGACCCAGACCCAGGATTAGACCTAGACCCAGACCCAGACCCAGACCCAGACCCAGACCCAAGCCTAGACCCAGACCCAGACCCAGGCCTAGACCCAGACCCAGGCTTAGACCTAGACCCAGACCAAGGCCTAGACCCAGGCCCAGGTTTAGACCCAGACCCAGACCCAGACCCAGACCCAGGCCTAGACCCAGACCCAGGCCTAGACCCAGGCCCAGGCCCAGGCTTAGACCTAGACCCAGACCCAGCCAGGCCTAGACCCAGACCCAGACCCAGACCCAGACCCAGACCCAGACCTAGACCTAGACCTAGACCCAGACCCAGAGTCAGACCTAGACCCAGACCCAGACCAAGACCCAGGCCTAGACCCAGACCCAGGCCTAGACCCAGACCCAGACCCAGGCCTAGACCCAGACCCAGACCCAGACCCAGACCCAGGCCTAGACCCAGACCCAGGCCTAGAACCAGAGTCAGACCCAGACCCAGACCCCCCTGACACCCTCTGATTGCTGCGCTGGTGTTCATGGCCGTGTCTCAATGCTTGTGTTGGGTTGTGTCTCAAGGCTCCTTACCTCATCTCGTTTCCTTCGATACTCCAGACTGTGGAAAACACCTGCAGCATGGCAGCATGTTGGTCTGGTCTCCTCTGGCCTCCTCTGGTCTCTCTGACCTCAGTGACCCTGAGAGACAGGAAAGGAGGAAAGGTCACAGTTTTGAGACACAGCCCTCTGAGGCTCTTTACTCATCATGTGAACTGGGCTCTTGTTTGAAGACGAGGAGTCAGGTGGCTGAGCTGTTAGGGAGTTGGGATAGTAATCAGAGGGTTTCCTGGTTCGATTTCCAGCTGTGCCAACATGACATTGAGTCCTTAGGAAAGGCACTTCACCCTACTTGTCTCAGGGGGAATGTCCCTGTACTGTGCTGTAAGTCGCTCTGGATAAGAGTGTCTGATAACACGACTAAATGTAAAGGTTAGACTTCATAAATCTGTCTTCTTCCTCAGTATGTCACCAGAGCAGCTCTGCTGCAAGGAAGGATTCATAGAAATAGATGAATCTAGATGTGTTTAAAGTGTTCCAACAAGAAGCCCAGTTAGTCTCTACTCTACTCTGCCTCTGTTTTCACCTGACTTCCTGTCACATGATCTGTGTCTTTTTGATCACAACAGCTCCACTTCTAGCTGGGACGTGTTACCCAGCATACGACCTGCACCCGTGCCAAGGTCATCTCAAAGATTATGACCCCTGACCCCATTTAACCCCCTAAACCACACTTCTAGACTTTAGTCTTGACCGCAGTTTCTCTTCCTCTAACAGACCCTCTCTCCAGATACAGACCCTAGCTGTTCCCCTCCTCCCCTCCACCCCTCTCCTCCCCTCCACCCCTCCATTCCACTCCCCCACCATCTCACCACCATCTTTACCACCCCAAAAACATCCACATCACATGTTTCTCTGTGGAATTCTAATCCAGAGAGAATGGTAATCCTGTAATTCCAGAAATGTTTGATAGTTGGACGGTTGTCTGACATCTTAACACTCATTTCCCCTTCTGTTGTTTTATGGCTCTGTCATTATTTCGTCCTCCTCCACTTCACTCCATCAGTCCCTGTTTCCAGTAGACATCAGCATGACACCTGACCACAGTCTAGTATCCATCACCATTCATGGTCACATTTATTTAGCATATATGGATTTTCGTGTGAGTATTGTCTTTTGACATGTGGAGGGATCTTTCAGCCAGACACACAGCAGACAGTCTAGCAGAGAGCTGTTCTGAGTGAACAGCACAGGGTCTTTAAGATGACACAAGACAGCGCCCTCTTCTGGACAAGAAAGTAAACTGCAGAAACACCAGAGATTTAGTCAGCAGAACTAACAGACCAGAGGACTGAACTACGAATCCCAGTTTGGCGTTAATGAGGTAACTTCAGGTTTAGCCTGATACAGAAACCTCTGGGTTAAACCTGAAGATACCCAAAGTATCTAGGAAGTGTGTGTTGTTAGTGTTATCACACCTCGTTCACAAGGTTGACCATGTGACCTTACAGGACTAAGGAGCTGGAGAAAGATCAGAAACAGGACGTGGCCCTCAGTACGACCTCTGACCCTGGGAGAAGGGAGGAACCCGCCCCACCTGGTCAGGCAGGCACAGGCCTGACCAATCAGCTGGCTCCATAACCAGCCCCCCCCCTCCCCCTGCCCTCCCACCCAGATATGAACGTAGGTGTTTCGTTTGCACCCTGACACACACACACACACACTTCTGTCTCTACAACTTAGTCGTTCCTGGATCTGTTTACGATTGGACAGCTAAACATAACCAATCGTATCTCTTTGCAGCTGCAGGAGACAGAGAAGAGAGAAAACCTCACAAAGGAGAAGAGGAACTGAGAGAGATGAAAACCCCCTTTTGTCCCCCTTTAAAACACACTTCTTTTTGGGAAATTTTTTATGTCTTTTTTTTTTTTTTTACAAGACGTGTTGTAGATGTATTTAACGAGCGCCCAGAGAACTCAGACCTCAAACAACCTAAAACCCTCCAAGAAGACGAGGAGAACTCAAAGAGAAAAAACAAAAGCATCATTTACATGTCATTATTTATCAGACACTCTTATCCAGAGTGACTCACAGCAAATACAGGGACATTCCCCCCTGAGGCAAGTAGAGTGAAGTGCCTTGCCCAAGGACACAACATCAGGTTGGCACTGCCGGGGTTCGACCCGGGAACCTTCTGATAACCAGCCCAACTCCTTAACCGCTCAACCACCTGACAGACCAACATTTCAGAGGATCTAGGCAGAGAGGGATCCCCTCCTCCAGAGGGGAATCGAGCTCCAAACGAAATGTCAAGTTTGCACTCTTATGAACTTGTTGTGTTGATAATAGATAATAGATCTTTAATAGATAATAATAGTAATAATAGTAATAATAATAATAATACTGGACTTTATTGTCATTGTCACAGGACACAACGAAATGACAATGGAACAAGTGTGACCTCTGACCTCTCTGTGTGAGAGTTTGGTATCACGGTGTATAAATGTTCATGTTGTTTTTCATGCTCTCCAGTCTCTCCCCTGCCTGCTTTACACAACATCCTGCAGTGAACAACAGTGGCTCAGCCCTGAGAACAAACATGATAATACACTAAAACAAACCGCCCTAATCAGAGAGACATTAATCAGTTTAATCAGTGTCCCCCCCCCCCCCCCCCCCCCCCCCCACCAGGTGTAGCCTGTCAACACACCTGCAAAATGAGTCTTGCTTGTTTTGCAAATGTGTTTTCTTCAGCTGTTCTTCCAGAAAAAAAGATGTCTCTTTTGGCCCAACGTCAACATCTAAAACGAACCTCCAGACAGGATATTAATGTGAAGCTCTAGTTGAACCATGAACCTGCCCTGAAGCTGTGTTTCTGAAGCTGTGTTTCTGAAGCTGTGTTTCTGAAGCTGTGTTTCTGAAGCTGTGTTTCTGAAGCTGTGTTTCTGAAGCTGTGTTTCTGAAACATGGGGACTCCTGAGCAGCTCTGCCCATGACCGTAACACAAGTTGTGTGTTTGTGTGTGTGAGGTTGTGTGGATTCAGTGACTTGTGTATTCTTGCGGTGCGTCTCTGTTTTATGTGTCCTTGTCAGAATTCCTCTGTAAATAGCCAACATGATGCATCGTAATAAAGAGTTTTAATGACAATTATTTTTCGATACTTTTGGTTGTTTTGTGCAAGAGAGAGAAGGAGATTGTGAGAAAGAGAGAGAGCGGAGGAAGAGAGAGAGCGGAGGAAGAGAGAGAGCGGAGGAAGAGAGAGAGCGGAGGAAGAGAGAGAGCGGAGGAAGAGAGAGAGCGGAGGAAGAGAGAGAGCAGAGGAAGAGAGAGAGCGGAGGAAGAGAGAGAGCGGAGGAAGAGAGAGAGCGGAGGAAGAGAGAGATACATACGTTTCCAGTAAGACTGAGCTTAAGCATTACGTCACCAAAGATTTTGAAGAAGTAGTAACCAGAAGTCATTTCAACCCAAGGCTTCACCTAGTTTCAACCTCAGGTAAAAAGGTTCCTAACACACTACACATTAACCAAACCTATTTGCCCTGAAATCCATGTCATGTTTTCCAGGTGGAAAACACAATAACTATCAGCTTTCTCTACAGTCTGCAGAAAAAGGATAATATATGATAGATAGATATGAAAAAGCTGAGACAGTCAGTGAATGCACAGTATCCTTAAGCCAACAGTAAACACACACATGCAGACCACCAGCTGGTCCTAAGATATTTATAGCAGCAATGTGATCTCTGCTACATGTGCACCCAACAATGACGTTCCTCCGAAACAAACTCCAAAAACGCCCCCTACGCACACAGGAACTCAGGCCACGCCCCCTCCACGCACAGGAACTCAGGCCACGCCCCCTCCGCACACAGGAAACACATATGCTATCGGCTCCAAAGGGCACAGCTGGGTGCAGACTCTGAACAGGTAAGACTGTTTGTACTGGACTGATATAGAGTTAAACTGTGGACATAAATCTTTACGGGATATGAAAGTTCTTGTGAACGTAGGTAAAGGGCTCAACATTACATTCATAAAGTATTAACGCAGAGGTGGGCAATCCTGGTCCTCGAGGGCCGCTGTCCTGAAGGTTTTAGATGTTTCCCTGCTCCTCCACACCTGATTCTAATGAACAGGTTGTTATCAAGCTCCTGATAATGACTCTTCATATGACTCAGGTGTGCTGGAGCAGGGAAACATCTAAAACCTTCAGGACAGCGGCCCTCGAGGACCAGGATTGCCCACCCCTGTATTAATGGTTGTGTTGTTGGACTATTCTCTCTATGAGTTGAACTCCTCCTCTGTTCTAAACTCATCATCTACAGTAACAAGATGAAATGCCTCTCAGCTCTCTACTCCCTCTCCATCTGCGTGTTGCTAAGCAACCCTGTGCAACCTGCCAACGACTCCCCCTGCCAGCCGTCAAAATACAACAACGCACACGACACCTTCATCCATCGACACCTGCCCAAAGGAGCCCCCTCCAGCCTTAACAAGACGGTGTGGGAGAGGTACCTGGCGGGGCGTTCTGACTGCTCCAGGCCCACCCAGTCCTTCCTCCCCCAGCAGGACCAGGCCAGGGTGGACGCCATCTGCAGCCGCTCCGGAGGGAAACGCTTCAGGGAGAACCTGTGCATCAGCATCGCCCGCTTCAGCTTCGTGACGGTCAGAAGCATGGAAAACACCTGCCATGTTCTGAGCGTCAGAAGTGAAACCAAGCACCTGATCTTGGCCTGCGATGCTCTGGACAACCGCTGCCTCCCCGTCCACTTTGAGGGGAACCCCAAAGATCTGAGTCCAGATAACAATGCTGGACCCTGCGGAGGAGCAGTGAGCCACGCCCTCACCACCCTGCAGCTGCTGGCTGTGCTCGCTGTCAGCTTCGTGATCTTTGACTGGTAGAGTCTCTCTGTGGAAAAAGCTTCAAGCTTTTCCTGGAAATCTGATGTTGTATTGTGTGTGTGTGTGTGTCTGTGTGTGTGTGTGTGTGTGAGAGAGAGAGAGAAAGAGAGAGAAAGAGAGAAAAATATCAAGAGCGGATTGACGGAAAGTCAGCTTTCTTTTCACTTTTTGTTCTTTATGCTGTTGAATAAAGTTTAGATGAAGTGAAAGTAGCTGCACATGCTGTCACACATCATCTGGGTCTCAAATGAAACACAGTCACTCTTTCACCTGCTTTTAACACAGGGAACGTTCAGAAGAGGGGGGTTACAAGTAATATGCATGTGTGTCTAATCTGTCTGTGTGTGTCTGTGTGTGAGTTTTTATGTGTGTGTCTCTGGGTGTGAGTGCAGGTGTGTGTGTGTGCTTCTGTGCGTGTTTGCTTCAGTGTGTGTGTGTGTGTGTGCGCTACTGTGCATGTGTGTGTGTGTGTCTGTGTGTGTGTGCAGGGCATGTATTACTAAAACAGAACTGAGAAGTTTCCGAAGCTGCAGTAGCAGATCCACACCACTCGGTGGTGTGAGAGCTCAGGCTTTCCTCCAGACTCACCAAGACCTGAAGTCACTCCCTCTCACCAGCCCCTCTCTCTTCACCCTCTCTCACTGTTCCACTCCACATCCTTCCAGTTCCCTTGTTTCTTTTACCCTTCAGTTAACCTCCATCACTCTCCCACCCTCTCTTCATCACTCCCTCTCCTCCATGTGACTCTATTGTACTCAAACTGCACAGGAATGTGGATGCTTTCTCAAGAACTGTGCTTTTCAACTTATGGTCCCCCCCCCTCTCTCCCACTTTCTCTCTCCATCTCTTTCTCCATATCTTTCTCTCTCCATCTCTATCTCTCTCCTCCCTCTCTACATCTCGTCCCCCCCTCTTTCTCTCCTGTCTCTCTTTTTCTCCTCCTCCCTCCATCTCTCTCTCTCCTCTGGGCCCCTGGTGAACTCACAGGGTCATGAACATATTACAGGTCTGAATAAGCATCCATCTGGCATGAAGACTCGTCAGCCTTCGGTTGATCCCCTTGTTGCCGTGGCGTTAAGAACCAGTCTCTGTGACCTCTGGGATTCGAACCAGCAACCTCCTGATTCCCCACCCACCTCTGTGACCTTAAAGTCCACATCCCTGTTCTGAAACATCACAGAAGAACTGATCCAGTCAAAAGCTTCTCACTTGTGATGAGCACACAGATGAAGGTGGACCCTCCAGTGTGCTAGCCTCTACAGCTAGCCTCCACAGCTAGCCTCTACAGCTAGCCTCCACAGTTAGCCTCCACAGCTAGCCTCTACAGCTAGCCTCCACAGCTAGCCTCTACAGCTAGCCTCCACAGTTAGCCTCCACAGCTAGCCTCCACAGCTAGCCTCCACAGATAGCCTCCACAGTTAGCCTCCACAGCTAGCCTCCACAGCTAGCCTCCACAGCTAGCCTCCACAGATAGCCTCCACAGCTAGCCTCCATAGCTAGCCTCCACAGCTAGCCTCCAGTGTGCTAGCCTCCACAGCTAGCCTCCAGTGTGCTAGTCTCCACAGCTAGCCTCCACAGCCAGCCTCCACAGCTAGCCTCCACAGACAGCCTCCACAGCTAGCCTCCACAGACAGCCTCCACAGCTAGCCTCCACAGCCAGCCTCCACAGCCAGCCTCCACAGCCAGCCTCCACAGCCAGCCTCCACAGACAGCCTCCACAGCTAGCTTCCACAGACAGCCTCCACAGCTAGCCTCCACAGCCAGCCTCCACAGACAGCCTCCACAGCTAGCCTCCACAGCCAGCCTCCACAGACAGCCTCCACAGACAGCCTCCACAGCTAGCCTCCACAGCAGAAACTCCCAAGAGGCTGTCACCGGTCAGAGGTTGACTGTGGTCATACCAAAGCCATGACGTTAGGTGGCTACACATGTATGGACACACACTCTCTCCCTCTCTCTCTCTCTCTCTCTCTCACACACACACACACACACACACACACACACACACACACACACAACTAAGGAAAAAGCAAGAGCTAAAAACAATCTGACTGAAGAAGAAAGGAAAGAATCAAAGAATGAGTGCAGAGTGAGAAGCAATGGAGGGGTGGAGGGGTGGAAGGGTGGAGGGGTGGAAGGGTGGAGGGGTGGAAGGGTGGAGGGGTGAGGGGTGGAAGGGTGGAGGGGTGGAGGGGTGGAGGATGGAGGGGTGGAGGGGTGGAAGGGTGGAGGGGTGGAGGGATGGAGGGGTGGAAGGGTGGAGGGGTGGAGGGATGGAGGGGTGGAAGGGTGGAGGGATGGAGGGGTGGAGGGATGGAGGGGTGGAAGGGTGGAGGGTGGAGGGGTGGAGGGGTGGAGGGATGGAGGGGTGGAAGGGTGGAGGGATGGAGGGGTGGAGGGATGGAGGGGTGGAGGGATGGAGGGGTGAGGGATGGAGGGGTGGAGGGGTGGAGGGGGTGGAGGGGTGGAGGGATGGAGGGGTGGAAGGGTGGAGGGATGGAGGGGTGGAGGGGTGGAGGATGGAGGGGTGGAAGGGTGGAGGGATGGAGGGGTGGAGGGGTGGAGGGGTGGAGGGGTGGAAGGGTGAAAGAACTGGCCTGCACTTTTATTGAACTTCTTTCTGGTCAAAGAAAAAAATGAGAGGAAAAAGTGTACACGTAAAAATCAGGTGAGAACATGAGAAACAGTCCTCTCAGTTCCCCTTCAAACCCTGGCCTCTCTCTCCTCTCTCTACCCTTCTCCTCCCTCCCTTCTCCCTCCCTCCTCTCTTCCCCTCCTCTCCTCCTTCTCCCTCCTACTCTACTCTACTCTTCACTCCTCCTCTCCTCTCCTTTCCTCCCATCCACAGCTCTACTATCTCCCCCTCTTCCCCCTCCTCCCTCCCCCTCCGGTGTCTCATCTATCTCCTTCATTTCCTCTCTCCTCCTCCTCCTCCTCTCTCCTCCTCCTCCTCCTCCTCCTCGTCTCCCCTCCGACCTCAGTCGTTCCTCCTCTGTTCTCTCTGCGTCACATTGTGTCAAACGTGGCACAATTCACCGTCAATTTAGCTTTGTCGTTGGTACGATACGGTTTTACGACGCCATTGTGTGCCTGTGGATCGCTAGAGAGCCGTAAAGATGTAGGTGACAACGACAGGACCGCAGCCTGGCTGACAGAGGGATGCCAGGCTGGGGTGGAGGTGTTGGGTCACACCCTGAAACTGAGAGAGGGCCAGGGTGGTCAAGCTCTCTTCCTGTGGGTCTGTGGGTCTGGACCCTGGGGAGGCAGAAGGGTCCCTCTGCTTGTGATCTTCCCCCTCCAGATTGTTCAACACAACCCTGCCGGACCCCCATCCTCACCCCCTTGCTGGCCCCCTCCCTGCCCCCTGTCCCTCTGTCCAGACCCACTCATAACAAATGAGAGGGATAATTAGAACCACAAAGAGTTGGGAGGAGAGGTGGAGGGAGGGGGGAGGAGTTGGGGGGAGGGAGGTGAGGGGAGGAATAAATGAAAGGATGAAAGGAACAGAGGGTGAGTAATACAGGGTTAGGGTCCAACAGGCTGTGCATCTGGAGCCACACACACACACACACACACACACACACACACACACACACACACACACACACACACACACACACACATACACAGATACAAACACACACAGATACAGACACAGACACACACACACACATGCAGACACACACAGAGATACATTGTGTGGACTGGAATGATCCTTATCATGATAATAAAGGAGCAGAGAGAGACTCAGGCTGGTCTGCTGAGAGTGAGATGAGGCTGGGTGGGAAACTCTCTTTATCCTCCATCCCTCTGGATGAATCTTGGATGATCAAGTTTCTACCCAGGAGGGAACCTAAACAAGAAACAAATGTCTGGCACAGCCAAATATCCACACACACACACATCATACACGCACACAACACACACCATACACACACACCACACACGTATACACACACACACAAACCCAGCACATTAACACAGGGTCTTGTTGGAGAAGAAAAGTCAAATACTTTTTCATTTGAAAAATTTTCACACAAACACACAGAGACCAGAAAGGCTGAAGATGGATACACACATGCACACACATGCACACACACACACACACACATGCATGCACACACACACACACACACACACATGCATGCTGTAGACCCCATTGTCATCCTGTGCTCAGTGAGGTCAGGCAGTAATGATCGCTCTCCATCTCCTACCCTCCCCACCCTGCCTCCCTCTCTCCTTTCCCTCCCCACCCTGCCTCCTCTCTCTCCTTTCCCTCCCACCCTGCCCTCCCTCTCTCCTTTCCCTCCCACCCTGCCTCCCTCTCTCCTTTCCCTCCCCACCCTGCCTCCCTCTCTCCTTTCCCTCCCACCCTGCCTCCCTCTCTCCTTTCCCTCCCCACCCTGCCTCCCTCTCTCCTTTCCCTCCCCACCCCTGCCTCCCTCTCTCCTTTCCCTCCCACCCTGCCTCCCTCTCTCCTTTCCCTCCCCACCCTGCCTCCCTCTCTCCTTTCCCTCCCCCACCCTGCCTCCCTCTCTCCTTTCCCTCCCCACCCTGCCTCCCTCTCTCCCTTTCCCTCCCCACCCTGCCTCCCTCTCTCCTTTCCCCTCCCACCCTCCCTCCCTCTCTCCTTTCCCTCCCCCACCCTGCCTCCCTCTCTCCTTTCCAACGTTAAGAACAGTTAGGAACAGATAAGCAAAGTGTGCGTATGTGTGTGTGTGTGGGCGTATGTGTGTGTGTGTGTATGTGTGTGTGAGTTTACAGATGAAGATATCCATTACCAACAATGTTCTTGGCAGGCTGGAATAAAAGAGAGTGAAAGTAAGACACAATGAGGGTGAAAGGAGAGAGGAACTGGATCAACTAACATCTCTGAACACTCATCCAGAGATGCTCATCCAGAGACGCTCATCCAGAGACGCTCATCCAGAGACGCTCATCCAGAGACACGCTCATCCAGAGACACGCTCATCCAGAGAGACGCTCATCCAGAGACGCTCATCAGAGAGACGCTCATCCAGAGACGCTCATCCAGAGAGACGCTCATCCAGAGACGTTCATCCAGAGATGCTCATCCAGAGCCAGAGATGCTCATCCAGAGACGCTCATCCAGAGACGCTCATCCAGAGACGCTCATCCAGAGACACGCTCATCCAGAGACACGCTCATCCAGAGAGACGCTCATCCAGAGAGACGCTCATCCAGAGACGCTTCATCCAGAGACGTTCATCCAGAGATGCTCACCCAGAGACCCTCACCCAGAGGGACCCCCACCCAGAGACGCTCATCCAGAGACGTTCATCCAGAGACGCTCACCCAGAGACCCTCACCCAGAGGGACCCCCACCCAGAGACGCTCATCCAGAGACGTTCATCCAGAGACGCTCACCCAGAGACCCTCACCCAGAGGGACCCCCACCCAGAGACGCTCACCCAGAGAGACACTCATCCAGAGACGCTCATCCAGAGACGTTCATCCAGAGATGCTCACCCCAGAGACCCTCACCCAGAGGGACCCCCCACCCAGAGACGCTCACCCAGAGACGCTCATCCAGAGAGACACTTATCCAGAGAGACACTCATCCAGAGAGATGCTCACCCAGAGCGCTCACCCAGAGACACTCACCCCTAAACACATCTGTCATCTTCTCTTTCTTTCAGCCACTCTACCTTTCCATCTCTGTCACTCTCGATGTTCCTTTGATCTCCCTCTCTTTCTTCCTGCTGACTCAGTCTGTCTGTCATCCCTGCAGAAAGACAATGAGGTCAGAAATGTGCCCGTGTGTCCTGTGTGTGTCCATGTGTGTGAGTGTGTGTGTGTGTGAGTGTGTAGGCCACTAACTCTCCTTCACTCAGCCTCCTCTCCTCTTCTCAACATGTTTAAGGAATGTGTCACACCAGCACAACAGAACAATGGCTTGATAGGAGGGAGGGGGGGGGAGGAGGGAGGGGAGGAGGGAGGGAGGGAAGGAGGGAGTGAATGAGGGAAGGAAGGAGGGAGTGAATGAGGGAAAGTGTGTGGAGGTAAAACGAGGCAGGGGGGGAGAGTGAGTGAGAGAGAGAGAGGGGTTGAAAGCGAGAGGGGAGCAAGGCTGGAAGGCTGCACGGCTGACTGCATGTGAATGCTAAGAGGTGCTTTGTCATCTGGTGCTGACATGCAGTATCACATTCCATGTCTTCATTTTCACCCCCTTCCTCACCCTTCATCCTCACCCCCTCTCCACCCGTCATCCTCACTACCCTCACCCATCATCCTCACCCCCTCAACCTTCATACTAACCCCAGCATCTCCTCCTCAACCTGGGTTAAATCTGCAGCCTATCTGGCAGTGTGTAGCTCTGGACGATGAGGCCTCTTTGAATCCTGCATCTTTGAAAAGGGGTGAGTGAGGGTGAGTGAGGGTGAGTGAGGGT
>CM059294.1:15795000-15812500 GCA_030340665.1 Neosalanx taihuensis
CACCCCAGCTCCCCTTCACCCCAGCTCCCCTTCACCCCAGCTCCCCTCCACCCCAGCTCCCCTCCACGTCCACCCCAGCTCCCCTCCACCCCAGCTCCCCTCCAGCCCAGCTCCCCTCCACCTCCACCCCAGCTTCCCTCCACCCCAGCTTCCCTCCACCCCAGCTCCCCTCCACCCCAGCTCCCCACCACCCCAGCTCCCCTCCACCACCTTTCCTTCTGCCCTCCTCCCCCCCCTGGCCCTCGTCTTCGTCATCCCAAACGCTTCCTCTGCTCCCTGCCCTTTGACCCCGGCCCTGTGACCCTGTCTGTCTGCGTAGTCTGGGCCTCCTCAGTGAGCTCTGCAGCAGGAGAGGAGGGGGAACCTGAGCAAGGGTCAAACTCACCTAGAAATGTGTCCCTCCCTGTCTGGGTCAATAATCTTTCCTTTTCTCTGCTGAAAGCTTGACTTCAGCTAAAAGACGCTGGGTGATTCAGTTAAGTATGGAGCATAACAGTGCAGGACAGTGCATTTCATCCATGTTATATAACATGTGAGTGTGAGGCAGCTACTCTACGTATCATGCTGTTACAGAGATGTGACCAGGAGCTTCTCTGTGAGTATATATTTACCCTTGGTGACAGGTGGGAATGTTTGTGAGGTGAGAAGTGTGAAATCCAATTCACTCTGCACACACACACACACACACACACACACACACACACACACACACACACACACACACACTCCATAAGCTCTCTCTCTGTCTGTGTCTCTATCTCCTCTCTCTTTCCCCTCTCTCTCTCTCTCTCTCTCTGTCTCTCTCTCTCTCCTCTCTTTTTCTCCCCCTACTCTGAGCCCCCTCACAGACAGATCGTAGCCCCTCCCTCCTTTAGCAGCATGTGTGTTACAGTTTAACCTCTCGTCTTCCTCCACTTCTTATTCCTTCTCTACTCGTCTTCTTTTTCTTCCACCCTTCTTCTGCTCCTCTCTTTTCTTCACTCATGTAAATGCTTGTTCTCTGTTCCTGGTTTCCTGTCTGCTGTCTGTCTGTCCAGCTGTCTGTTCCTGGGTTCTGCCCACATGTCTCCTATGAACCCACATGTCCACCAGCCCCTCTCTGTGTTTCAGTCCTCCTCCTCTCCCTCCTCCTCTCCCTCCTCCTCCTCTCCTCCTGCCCCCCCCCTCTCTCCCTGTCTCCTGACAGGCAGATATAACAGATGACTCTGTTCCCTGAGGACACTCCAATAACTTCCCTCTTTACCCTCCCTTCCTCTCTGTCTCTCTCTCATCACACACATACAGGCATACACACACACGCGCACACACACAGACACACACACAGGCAGACACACACAGACACACACACACACACAGGCACACACACACACTGTGTCAGCATGGAGTGTGACATGTCTGTGAGTCAGACCAGTTGTGTTGACTTCTAGTCCCACAGCGCAGCACTGAGGCAGACTAAAGGTCAGCATGGTAGGTCTTTGGGGACCCTTCCAAGTCAAGTGTGTGTGTGTGTGTGCCTGTGTGTGTGTGTGCGCCTGTGTGTGTGTGCCTGTGTGTGTGTGTGCGCCTGTGTGTGTGTGTGCCTGTGTGTGTGTGTGTTGGTTCTGTTGAGGCTGAGGGAGTTCAGACTCACTGAGACAATGTATGACCTCATAGTTTCCTGTGGTCGTGGTGATGTCATCATCGCTGGACAGACAAGACAGCGTAGCACCATAGCTACAGTCCGTGTTCCATCAGAGGAACACGGAGAACGTGCTTGTGTTCTGGAGAGGTTCTGCGAACATAAGAAGCAGAAAGAAACGTTGATCCCCTTCAGTCCAGCTGAACATGAACTCTGAACTGTTTACAACCATCAACACTGCAGTACGATGGACCAGCATGGAACTGACACACACTCACAGAATAGAAACACACACTCACAGAATGGAAACACACACTCACAGAATGGAAACACACACATTTACATTCAGCCATTGTATCCAGAGCAACTTACAGCAAGTACAGGGACATTCCCCCCCGAGGCAGGTAGGGTGGAACACACACACACACACACACAGACACACACACACACAGGACAAAACTCACAGTGCAAATTACAAATGTGGTGGGAGGGAAATTAACTTTTGAGATCTCAAGAGTAAAACATTGGATAATTGGTGCAACACAAACACACACTGATGAAAGTCAGTGTTTTCTCCAGCCTGTTGTGATTTCAGCCCTCGGGACACGGCTGAACCTGTTTCTCTCAAATCATCTAAACCAATGAACTGTGTGTGTGGGAGTCAGGTGGCTGAGCGGTTCTGGGGAATCAGACTAGTAATCAGAATGTTGCTGGTTCGATGTTCCTGGGCGTGCCAGCATGACGTTGTGTCCTTGGGCAAATCCCTTCACCCTACTTGCTGTAAGTGTCTCTGGTAGAGAGCGTCTGCTGATTGACCGGCATGTGAATGTGTGTGTTTCAGGTGTGAACGTCATGCTGAGGAAGATCGCAGTGGCTGCTGCTTCCAAGCCGTCTGTGGAGATCTCCCAGGAAGGGGAGACTCTGTCCATCAAGACCTCCACCTCTGTCAGGACCACTAACGTCACCTTCACTGTGGGGGAGTCTTTCAACGAGATCACAGTGGATGGACGACCCTGCACGGTACACACACTACACACACACACACACACTACAGGGACACCCACACCCACACACACAAGCATACACATACACACACACTACACACACACACACACACACGCACACACACACTACACACACACAAGCATACACATACGCATACACACACACATGCATACACACAAGCCTCATACTTTATTATACACACACACGCAATGATTTACAATAACAATACGCACATACATTAACCCACAACCACACACACAGTAATCAAGTCAATCTAATCTAGTCAAACACACACACACACAGACACACAGACAGGAATGGGAGTGTCGGGTGTTGATGGAGGTGTGAGAGAGAGAGAGCTCTGAGTTACAGCACTAACGCCTCTCCAGTGCCCCAGATCCACAGATTCTATTTGATTTGGCATTTCCCATATTTAGTCTGATCCAGTATGAACCCCTCCCATGGCTACTGCACTCCAACCCAAACTCCTAGGACTGCTCAACTTTCATACCACACCTCTGAACTTTTGCTCTTCTCCTCTCAATCTCTCCTCTCCTTTCCTCTCCTGTCTCTCCCTCTCCTTCCTTTCCTCTACCCACCCTTTCTCTCTTTCTCTCTCCCTTGCTCCCTGGCTGTGGGCTTTGCCCTCTTTCATCCAGCCTCTCTCTACCAGCCTCTCTCCTCTCCCAGATTCTCCCAGCCTCCCTCCCCTTTCTTCTCTTCCAGCTTCGCTCTCCCCTCTTTCTCCCAGCCTCTCTCCCCTCTCTCTCCCAGCCTCTCTCTCCCAATGCTCTTCCAGCCTCTCCCCCAGCCTCTCCCCCAGATGGTCTCTGTTTTCCCGTCTCCACAGCAAACACAATGACCACGTCACACATTAACACCTCCTAGACATTCCCGCTCATCTTCCCTCTAACTCGATCTCCCTCCAGAGGCTGAAGCGATAGCACAACCAGGTCACATCCCTCATTATGTCTCACTCACGGGCCAACTGACGCTCTGTCCATCCATCTCTCTTTCCCTCCCTCCCTCCATCTCTCCATCCATCCTGCGTTTATGAAATACTACAAATTCCTTCCACTTTTCTAACGCCTACTCTAACTCTCTCCCTACCTCACACTCCCTCTCTCCCTCTCCCTCTCCAGAGCTTTCCTCGGTGGGAGACAGACAATAAGATCAGCTGTGAGCAGACTCTGCAGAAAGGGGAGGGCCCTAAGACGTCCTGGACTCGAGAGATAACCAATGACGGTGATCTCATCCTGGTAATGCTCCTGTCTAACTGCCTCCCTGATGTGTCAATCACTTCTCAGTCACACGGTGTCTCTAAACTTAGTGCTAGACTGTTATTTTTCTTTATGTCTCGTCTCACGCACAAACACGTACTTTGATGAGATGTATTTAAGCCTCCACAGTCACAACAAGCTCCTCCCCCTCAACTGTCTCCTGGCAAGAGAAAGCAGGAATTATTTTACAGAAAGGCCCCACTTAAATAATTAGTGGGTTATTTTACTCCTCCACATCCCATCGTCTCATGTAACCAGTCCTTCAAGATAGCAGAAGGAAGAGGGGAGTTAACGTTTATGCTGAAACTGTCTGCAGTCAGCATGTGTGGAGTGATGGCTGTCAAATAAATTCATGACAACCGGTCCAACCTGAGACAGCTCTCCTGAACCCCCTCAACAACAGTCTGAGTTCAGCTTGTCAGTCTTTTGTGAGCGTCTAAGGCAGGGGTGTCCAATCCTGGTCCTGGAGGGCCGCTGTCCTGAAGGTTTTAGTTGTTTCCCTGCTCCAGCACACCTGATTCTAATGAAGCGTCGTTATCAAGCTCTGTGGAGGTGTGCTGGAGCAGGGAAACATCTAAAACCTTCAGGACAGCGGCCCTCCAGGACCAGGATTGGACACCCCTGGTCTAAGGTCTGTGCTGAAAGTCTGTTTCCATGTCGTCCTCTCTGCAGACCATGAGCGCAGATGATGTGGTGTGCACCCGAGTCTACGTCCGGGAGTAACCAGGAGAATACTCTCCACTCTTTTATTCCTTCCATCCTTCTCTCCTCCTCCTCCCTCTCTCTCCTCCTCCACCCTCTCTCTCCTCCTCCACCCTCTCTCTTCCTGTCTCACCCTCTCTCCTCCACCCTCTCTCCACCTCCTCCTCCTCTCACTCCACTTCAAGGAGAAGACAACTTGTAGAATTTAGTCTTTGATCACAGTCAAATACAGAACAATGTAATCCGCTAATCTTCACACTATCTAGTAACGTTTTGAAGAATGTAGTCACCTATCAGTCTGTCAGACACTCTCAGTTACTTAGTCTGGTTCATGGTGTGTCTTGGGATAACTTTCAGCTTGTAGGTGTGTGTCTGTGTGTGTGTTCTTGAAGTCAGTCTACCTGGTGTGTGTGTGTATGTCTGTATGTAGCCACCAATCAGTGAGTACTTACAGTTTCAGGTCAGTTTAAATTAGTCTTGTTTTATTCCTTCACTGTTTGAGCACCTCTTTTTCTATTTCTCTCTAACGTTTGATATTTATTATTCCACTAGACCCTGACACCACAATGCTATATTTTTACTTCCTGTCTCTTTTTTTATTTGATAAAATGTCATCCTAGGGAATAATGTTTTCTATGGGGGCGACAAATAAAGCACGTTATTGACCCCATGAAGTGTGTGTTTACTGGGGTTTCTATCTCCTGCTTTATACTGAACAGTGCAGACACACACACACACACACAGACAGACACTCACACAGACACACACAGACAGACACTCACACAGACACACACACAGACACACACAGAGACACACACAGAGACAGACACACACACAGACACACACACACAGACATCAGTACAGACCTTATTTTAGACTTTCTCTCAGCTGTCTGTAACTAGAATAACTTGTCTGTACCCCCTAACCCCCTGAAGTCTCTCCCTCTCACTCTATTTTTCCATCTCCCCATCCCTCCCTTCTTCTGTCCATCATCGTTCTGTGTTCTTGCCCCAGTTCTACTGTTCCTTACTCAGGTTCCGTCTCACAACGTTTGCTTTTCCCTCTCAAGTGTAACTTTTCTCTCCTGTCTCCCCATTCAGACGCTGGCTGAGGTGGAAAGAGACAAACCAGACTTTCAAACAGTACACAGCTTTAAACCAGTCTTTCAAACAGCACACAGCTTTAAACCAGCCTTTTATACAGCACACAGCTTTAAACCAGCCTTTCAAACAGCACACAGCTTTAAACCAGCCTTTCAAACAGCACACAGCTTTAAACCAGCCTTTCAAACAGCACACAGCTTTAAACCAGCCTTTCAAACAGCACACAGCTTTAAACCAGGCTTTCAAACAGTACACAGGTTTATACCAGCCTTTCAAACAGCACACAGCTTTAAACCAGACTTTCAAACAGTACACAGCTTTAAACCAGCCTTTCAAACAGCACACAGCTTTAAACCAGCCTTTCAAACAGCACACAGCTTTAAACCAGCCTTTCCTCAGTTCCCTGATTACACTTCCAAACATCGCTATCATCCATCAAACTATTTCTTCTGCTAATTGTTTGTTTTCAAAGGGTTCTAGGTAGGTCACCTGATCATCACTTTTAACCGCTGTGCATCAAACATCTTTTGTGACAAAACCCACCTGTTGTTATGGAAACCGGTTGACTTGATAATGAGTGGAACGGATCGGAACTCGCAGCCCGGCCAATCAGAGGATGAGGAAGGGGCAATGGGCGTGTCCACCTGAGCAGGAAATGCCAATAGGATTAGAAGGTACGCTTGATTGACAGCAGATGTGTTTAACAAGGAGTGAGATCGTTAAGAGATCTGCAAATGTTAGAGAACTGGAGAAACACAAACACACATACACATGGACACTAACAGACACACACACACACACACATGTCTGAGTGAGGAAGAGAGGGGAACATTTGGAGAGGAATGTTGCAGTGTTCAAACTAGCTCTTCTCCCCGGTCCTCTTCTGCAGCTGTGTGTAGTTACAGTGTGACCCCAATAAAGACCAGCCCTCTGCCTCCTGCCCTAATAAAAGGACTAAATAACTGCCCCTCCCTCCCTGTTTATTACCCCCTGGGGCAGTAAAAGGCAGCTGTCTGGCCCCCTTCAAAAACGCTCGCCCCTCCATCAGATCTCCGTGTAAAACACACACACGGCTGCATACCGTACCAAACGCACACATTCTGAGCTCTTCACACATACCATCAAACACTCACACTGTATGTGCAGCTCGTAAAACACTTGGTCGGTACACGCACGAGGAGGCCTTCCATACACACACACACACACTCTGGCACTAAGCGAACACCGATCACACACAAGAGGAATCCTAACTCAGACAAACACCTCGATACAGTCATAACCACAGTTACACAGAAGCTGGATTATTGAGTATCGTTAGTAAACCCAAGCATGCGTGTAGATACACACACAGACACACGTACACACACACACACACACTGATCCACACACACGCAGACACACAGTCATATTCTCCAAGCAACCCAGGACTGATAAAGATGATGATGATCCAGAAGACAAATGGATGTTGTGTGAGTTAGCAGTGGTAACCTTGGTTCTATAGGAAATCCATCTATATTAGAGAACAGATGTAGTTTAGCTGGAGTAGGAGGACAGCAGGTATGTGTAGGGCCCTGGGGAGGTGTGTGTGCACATGTGAGTGTGTGTGTGTGTGTGTGTGGGGGGGGGGTTCTGTGTGTGTGAGTCTTTGTGTGTGAATCTGTGTGTGTGTGGGTCTGTGTGTGTGGGTCCGTGTGTGTGGGTCTGTGCGTGAGAAGATGATGGATGATTAGTGTTCAGGTTGAAGCTGTTATTGACACATGGGGTCAGATGCATTCTGGGAGGATACAGTAAACGTGTGTGTGTGTGTGGGGGGGGGGAGCATGGGAAAAACACCCCGCAGGCAACATAACTGCAGGGCATTCTGGGTAAGAGAGGAACACGCCTAAACAGACAGGAGTGCTTGTGACAGACAGGTTTTTACGTCTCACACACACACACACACACACACACACACACACACACACACACACTCACACACACACACACACACACTCACACACACACACACACACAGTGACAGTTTTAATATGGGCCAGGTGTCATTAAATGACGCCCACACACACACTGGCAGGACTGAAGTCTCTTCTCACACACGTTGACACAAGCACACACAGATCCCCTCTCGCTAACGCTGTGGAGACCACCCAGAAACAGAGCACTTGTAAACCACTGGTCAAGAATAGTCACACAGTAATTATATCTCTTTCTTTCTCTCCCTCTCTCTGCCTCTCTCTCTCTCTCAATCACACACACTCACGCATCATCAGGGAGTTCTACAAACACTTTCAGATGTGGACTAGACTTTTAGAGAAAAACACATGAACAGGAACTTGACAAACACTTAAAGATGAGTGAATAATGACTCCATTTCAAAACACCACAGAGATGAGAAGGATGAAATGGACAGACTGAGTCAGAGACTCAGAGGGCAAGGTCTGTGTCAAGCGCATGTCCTCTGTCTGTGAGGCTGTAAGACAGAGAGAAGACAGAGGGAGGGGCAGGGAGGGAGGGAGGGAGGCAGGGAGGGAGGGAGGAGGAGAGAGAGGCAGGGAGGGAGGGAGGGAGGCAGTGAGGGAGGAGGAGAGGGAGGGAGGGAGGCAGGGAGGGAGGAGAGGGAGGCAGGGAGGGAGGGAAGGAGGCAGTGAGGGAGGGAGGGAGGGAGGGAGGGAGGGAGGGAGGGAGGGAGGGAGGGAGGGAGGGAGGGAGGGAGGGAGGGAGGGAGGGAGGGAGGGAGGGAGGGAGGGAGGGAGGGAGGGGGTGGTTTCCACCTGAGAGGATGGTTAGGCATTACTGGGTGATCAACTGTCAGAGAACTGTGACTCATCCCGTTTTTATCAGATCAACACACAGAAACGTAAACACACACACACACACACACAAACACACTCTAGCCACACTGCTTAGGGACAACATGAGCAAACTTGACGTGTCCCACGGATTGCAAACGTCCTATAACGTGTTTGTGAGTTCAAGTTCAGGTTTAGATTAATTCAGACACACTCTGAACTCTGAATGCAAACACAACTTATTCAATGATGCTCGATAGGCTAAACACACATGAGACGTTTCCCTGGATTATGGAGACTCTTGTCTTGGAAGGAGGGCAGGATTAGGACAGATGAAGAGATGACCAGGCTGTCTAAGCAGACAAGCCTTAACCCAGATGCTGCCTTCAAGTCACTGTGACCCACTGTTGTGGTATAAATCAGTGTTTCCCAGCCCTGGTCCTCAGGGCCCCACTGTCCTGCATGTTTTACACACCTGATTCTAATGAATGGGTCGTTATCAAGCTCTGAAGAATCCTGGTTAACGAACATGCATTAAAATCAGGTGTGTTTGAAGGGGGAAACATCTAAAACATGCAGGACAGTGGGCCCTGAGGGCCAGGGCTCGGAAACACTGTTATAAAAGGTGAATCACAATGACCCTTAGGCAGCACCAGGGTTAATGACACAACCTTCAAAGGAAGCTGGAGTTAGTCTGTGTTTGATAAACACGGCCCACTTGACCACATCCTCTCTCCCTCCACCCCTCCCTCCCCTCCCTCTCCTCCCAGCACCCCTCCCTCCCAGCAGTCTGAACACCTCACACCAGATGCAGTGATGTCATTGTTGGAAAAACAAAACTGTTGTTTTATTGGCTGTGGTGTGCCGTGGTGGGATGTGATTGGTTGTGGTGGTAGATGGTGGTCGGTGGTATGGCAGGGCAAAGAACAGCTCATTAACAGGAACCACCACTGGTCTGCAGCCTCAACACAGATGTGACTTTAAAGAAGAAATGAACACACACAGACAACACACACCCACGTAAACACACACACAGACATCACACACACATAAACACACACACAGACAACACACACCCACGTAAACACACACACAGACATCACACACATAAACACACACGCTGACAACACACACACATAAACACACACAGATAACACACACCCACCTAAACACACACACACACTGACATCACACACGCTGACAACATACACACAGACAACACACATCCACACAAACACACACGCTGACAACACACCACAGAACAGAAAAACCCATGTGAAAAACGATGTGTTTTGCAAGAGGCTCGTTAAAAAGTGTGTGCACCCTACGAGGTTCATACAGAACCAGACTGAAGGTTTTCTACCCTTCACCAGGGCACAGAGATCACAGCAGGCTCACAGGAACACCAACTGCTGCACTGATACACGTACGAGCCGTGGGATCTGGGATTGGCTGGATTTTATGTCCCAGTACATCACAGCTCGCATCCACATGTTGCGGCAGCATGGCTGTGATGTGAGGTACATGTGTGGTCGATGGACAGAGTGTCGTGTCGATCCAGCGGGTTTACAGCTACCTGTGACAGAGTCCATCTATCATGGCACCTGTCGAAGCAGACAGCTCCTTGTTTTAGAATGACACCTTACAACACGGTGACTCAGATCGTTTTTCACTGCTGCTTCACTGGAACATGTGAACTGTTTTACAGTCCTATTGCTGCCAAGCGCAGCAGACAGTGTTGAGCTTTTGAATAGCTTGGCTCTGGGCACAGACAAACATTTGCCTGTAGATATCTGAACTTTAAGTCGGAGGATAGAGTGTGATTTGCAGAGCGGAGTCTGGTGTATGTGCGTGTTTGTGTTCATAAGTGTGCCTGTTTGTATGTCTGTGTGTGTGTTTGTGTGTGTATGCGTGTTTGTGTGTGTGTCTGTGTGTGTTTTGGCTCACATACTGGTTTTACCTCTGTGTAGGAATCTGTAGCAGCAGTACTGGAAGGGAGGGAGGCTGGGTTGCGTGTGAGCAAGTTAACTCCTCAGCCTTGCTTACATAAGGCTGGGAGCTCTGTGCTACTGGGATGCCAGTCTAGTCACCACCCACCTGGCAAACAATGCTCATATGGGTCACTGTGGGGTTGACGGTTTCTGTCTGGCTGGTGAAGTGATGGTGAAGTATGGCTAGATTGTACCACATGTACAGTATATGAATGTATTATGTGTACGCTGGATATGTGTTTGTGTGTTTTGTGTACATCAGGGTTTTGTGTGTGTTTGTGTGTGTGAGCTGATTTGATTTGTTAACGCACATAAGATCACATGCTTTCTCCCTTGTGGTCTCAAAGGCCCGGGGAGGAGAGATGAGGAGGGGTGGAGAGGAGGCGAGGAGGGGGTGAAGGAGTGGAGAAGATAGGAGAGGAGGGGAGGGGTGGAGAGGAGGCGAGGAGGGGGTGAAGGAGAGGAGAAGATAGGAGAGGAGAGGAGGGGAGGGGTGGAGAGGAGGGGAAGGGAAGAGGGGGTGAAGGAGAGGAGAAGATAAGAGGGGAGAGAAGAGGAGAGGAGAGAAAATACCAGTCAGCAAAGCTGCTAGGAAACTTTCATTGACCTGGTCCTGGAGCCAGAGTGGTTTGACAGTGTGACTCGGGTGCAGACATCAGTTCAACAACACATGGACCTGTCAGAGAGCCAAGGCCCTGGAACAAGGCCCTAACCTGCAGTCTGCCTGACACTTGACTGACAGTGTGGATTTACCAGAAAAACCAAACATGCTCACCAACTTCAAAAGTTCAAGAAATGCTTTTGAATATTACATTTAGTCATTTAATAGTCGACTTTCAGCAAGTATAGGGACATTCCCCCTGAGGCAAGTAGGGTGAAGTGCCTTGCCCAAGGACACAACATCCTTTTTCACCGTCAGGAATTGAACTGGCAACCTTCAGATTACTAGCCTGATTCCCTAACCGTTCAGCCACAAATTAGAGGGAACAGTTTCCCCTTTCCCAGGACCCTTTCACGTAGGGGAGGAAAGGACTATTAGGTTTAGAGTAGAAAACGGTTTAATTTCCTGTAACCGGAGTACGGCTGTCCATGCCCACATGATCTGCTCTGCTCTGAGTTAGAAAACAGTGACACTTAGTGTTGGCATGTAGACAGTGGCCAAGACAAGCAACCCTCCCTTCACCACCACGCTATTGGAATCAAGGGCGATTCTATAACAGCTGCCATTAACTTCAATTATCTTCTCTAAGTCGATAGAAGATCAACAAGATGTCAGTCAGTCCTGCAAAACTGTCAGAGAACAAACCTAAGATCATCATTCAAGTTTATGAAAAATGAATATCAGAATAAATAGCGGTACTTTCAAATGGAGTCACCTATCTGCCTCCTCAGATACCGTCTATGACCACAGTGGCGCGTTAATTGACGAGAGAAGACTGAAGCGATTGTGCCACCTGGTGGACGGAGACCTAAATCTCATCTGGGCACAGCTACCCCTAGGTGGCGCCAGCGAGCTGCGGAACGATCTACTTTCTAAAAAATACCAGGCTTGATGACAAACCCACTGGACGGTTCTGGTTCTACATCTTAGATGTGGCAAAACAGAAAAGACGAGGGGATGGAAACTGGAGAGCGATTGAAGAGAGAGGGAATGAGAGAGAGACTATGGAACGGAAGGAAAAAGGACAAAATAAATGCAAACATGTAAACGCACACACCCTCGCACGCGCGCACACAGTGAAAGCATGAGACAATATTGAACCTTTTCTATTGTTAAAACTAGATACTTCTGTTTTCTCTGCAATGATATGACAGGATAGATGTACAAAATAACTATAGAGTGAACAAACTGTGCTGTCTGGAAGACACAGGAAAAGTTAGGATTAATCATGCTTATCCAGAACTGTAATTATGTGAAAAAAATTATTCCTTTGTCAAAACAAGAAGAAATCGCAAAATGGGGGAACAGTGCAAAAGTTGAAAGAAAGAAAGAAAGAAAGAAAGAAAGAAAGGAGAGAGGAAGAGAGAAAGTGAGAAAGGGAGAAAGAGAGTGGGAGACAGAGGTAGAGAAATAGATGGTGGAGGAGAGAGTTTGAGAGTGAGAGAGACATATATATAGAGAGAGAGAGTGTGTGTGTGTGTGTGTGAGAGAGAGAGAGAGAGAGAGAGAGAGAGAGAGAGAGAGAGAGAGAGAGAGAGAGAGAGAGAGAATGTGGGTTTGAGGTTTTCAAATGTGAACCAGGCGCGCGTGGAGAGAAGTGGAGTAAAGAGAAGCTCGAGAGCAGCGCGAGAGCCTCCACAGGAATAAAGGCGCTCTTTCATTTAGCAGAGAGGACAGAGAAGGACAGAGAGAAAAACTAGGAATTTACAAGATATAAACTCAAATAAACACGATCATGTACTATAATGGAAGGAAAACCAAGTCATTGAACTTACAAGGAAAAGTTTAAGGAATAAGGTGATTCTTTTTTTTAGGAATAAAAAGAATAGTTTGAATTTTTCTTTGGTGAATTCAGTTAGCAGTGTGTGTTTCTGAAGCTGCTACCAGTTAGTGATGGTTAATTACTATAATATATAAATATAATTACCTTAAACAAGCTTGGAGTTTGACAGGACAGGTGTTCGGCATCAAGCGGAACGCAGATGTTGACACAGGGTCGTTAGTGTCGGTTTCTTTGCCTGAGGTAAGGAACAGAATTGACCGGGAAAAACTTTTCAAATAACAATCAAAATATCTAACTTTTTAAAGTGTTGGGCTATAAAACATGTTATTAAGAATATATATTGTAACTAACTGTAACTTTACCTGTAAGGGTTTAGAGATGCTACTGCAGTCTGGTTTGAGCGGATTTAACGGATCCCTGGAGAACAGCGCGTGTGAAGCAGCGCGTGCTGTTATGCTGAAGTTCAACATTTAAAACAGGAGCTCACGAGACCTCGTCCATCCTCCCCGCTCGCGCACACATGGAGCCCAGGACATACCTGCCGCTTTTCAACCTGGTTCTGCTTTTAAAAGGTAAGATCCTTCAGTTAGACATTTAGGCGCTTCAGAAAACCGTTTTATTCTGAATTTCCCTTCATAGATTTTCCTTTAATTGATCCTGACAAAGCGTGACTGAACCATGAATGAGGAGAAGTTCAGTTGTGAAGCCGTGAAGGTTGAAACCTTTAACCCTCAGCTGAGAGGAAACATCCTGTCAAGTTAGAAAGCTTTATTACAGCTGCTAGTGCACTAACATGAGTTAGAACCATAACATTTACATGTAGTCATGTAGCAGAGCCTCTTATCCAGAGAGACTTACAGCAAGTACAGGGACATTCCCCCCCGAGGCAAGTAGGGTGAAGTGCCTTGCCCAAGGACACAACATCATGTTGGCACGACCGGGATTGGAACTCGCAACCTTCTAATTACTTTCCCACTTGACATTCCCTGGAAGCCTCCAGCAGACTGACAGCTAAAGGCCCTCTGCTCTGGCTTACATGACACAGTGTACAGATGTTCCCCTGCTTTCCTCTGGTCCATGTGGGGGTGGGTAGGGTCACCATCCTCAGCAGACATGGTCCACTGCTAGGAGATAACAACACTGACTGATAGATTCATCTCTTCTCTCTGTGTGTCTCTTAGCTTGTACCATCCACCATCTATACATTTGTACATCTTAGATTTAGTCATTTATCAGACACTTTTATCCAGAGAGACTTACAGCAAGTACAGGGGCATTCCCCCCTTGAAGCAAGGAGGGTGAAGTAACTTGCCCAAGGACACAACATCATGTTGACACAGCTGGGGTTTGAACCAGGGACCTTCTGATTACTAACCCAACACCCTAACCGACTGCGCCACATGACTCAAATCTATAGGGGTGTTTGGTGACTTTACTGAGAGATGCGGAGACATGGCTCTCTCAGGTCTCCCCTGAACAGTCTGACCTCCACTTTTTCCTTCCCCCCTTTTTCATTGGTGTCAGCTGCTGCTGTAGCACCACATTGATTCTATCAGCAGTATCCATTTCATTCACTTTCAGCCCCCCCCCGAGCCATGGATATAGTATGCCTTTTCCATTCAAGCCACACATGGACCATGAAAATACCCTTCCTCCCTCCCCCTCTCTTCTCCACACCTTATAGTAAACCATCAGGCATTAACACTCTCCCTCTCTCTCTTCCATGACTCCCTCCTCTCCACCCAGAACACCTACAAGCAGGCAGGCTGCTGGGAGCGTTTACAGAGATGATAAGCAGAGCTTTTTATTGCTGCGTTAACAGTACAGTAAGCAGTTGCGTTGCCATTGGGCAGAGCGTAGCTGTGGATCGTGCCTGCTGCTGTTTAAGTGCTATCAGTGGACTGTGAAGGGGGTTTTTACGTATGGTATCGTCTCAGCCATTACTCTCTTAAACACAGACTTCCATCAGCGCGTTTAATGACCCTTAGTGTAAAATGGAGCCATGTCGGGGTGCTGTGTTGCAGATTAGTGTTGTCTTGATCTCATTATAGTGTTTTGGGGGGTGTTTGGGGGGTAGCATTGAAGTTATGTTCACTACAGAGTATGGACACACCCCACAAGCCAGACAGTGTTCGTGGTTAACCTTGACGTTGCAGTTCATTACCAGCTTGAGTCAAGCATATAGGGAGCCTGTTCACTGTCTGATGTGTGAATGTGTGTGTAAGTGAATGAATGTGTGTGTGTTTGTATGTGTGTGTGTAGGTGTGTGTGAGGGAATGTGAGTGTGTGTGAGTGTGTGTGTGGGTGAATGTGAGTGTGTGTGTGAATGAGTGTGTGTGAATGAGAGTGTGTGTGTGTTTCCAGGACATGTTGCAGTGCGTAGGTGTGAGCATGTTTGTGTGTCTGCTGTTGATGGTTTCTACAGATCTGTGTGTGGGGAGCAGGCGTCTGGGGACTGCTGGACTCAGTTAGGCTTTACTGAATGCAGAACACAGGTGTGTGTGTGTGTGGGTTTACTTTAGCGTTGCGAGGGAATTCCTTCATTCCCTCTCTCTCTCTCTCTCTCTCTCTCTCTCTCTCTCTCTCTCTCTCTCTCTCTCTCTCTCTCTTCTCTTATATCAGTCCCTTTTCCATAATGATTTCTCTCCTCGCTTTCCTTGTTTCAATCCTTTCTCCTCCCTTGTTCATTCTGTACAGCGTACTGTATGCTGTAGAAGACAGTGTGATGGAGGGACAGTGTGATGGAGGGACAGTGTGATGGAGGGACAGTGTGATGGAGGGACAGTGTGATGGAGGGACAGTGTGATGGAAGGACAGTGTGATGGAAGGACAGTGTGATGGAGGGACAGTGTGATGGAGGGACAGTGTGATGGAGGGACAGTGTGATGGAGGGACAGTGTGATGGAGGGACAGTGTGATGGAAGGACAGTGTGATGGAGGGACAGTGTGATGGAGGGACAGTGTGATGGAAGGACAGTGTGATGGAGGGACAGTGTGATGGAGGGACAGTGTGATGGAGGGACAGTGTGATGGAGGGACAGTGTGATGGAGGGACAGTGTGTGAGATAAGCTGAGAGACGGAGAGGACGAAGCAGAGAGTGAGTGTGAGTGAGTGAGAGTGGACATGTTGTAATTAAATCAGTATGACAGACACAGCCAGATCCTCTGACTCCCATACTTGTGGTTGAGTGAGTCAGGGCAAGAGGTAAGATCACTGAGAGACCAGAAACACAGAGAGAAAAGAAAAGCAGTCATGACAGAGGACAGGAGTGTGTTTGATATGAGCTTCAGAAGGAGGCTGTCATGGCTGAGAGATGAGAGAGACAGAAGGAAGGAGAGCTGCTGTTGTCAGCCTCATGTTTTAACTCTAACAGCAGCAGGGTTCAGGATGATGTTAGACTTGGTGGTCAGGGGAGATTCCATTTTCAGATGCGTAACATGTGTGTCAGCTTCACTGATACTCAAACACACACACATATACTGTATATACACACATGTACACACACATACATACATACACACATATACACACACACATACACACACAGATGAGCAACACTGCCCAGGAGTGTGTGGTTGTATGAACCCAGTGTGACTGCCCAGATGTTTACCGTCAGTTGTCATGACGATCCCTTGTGATTCTGGCTGTGGTACATAGATCCATATATAAACCCCAATCAAAATGGAATCCAAAGAAAAGGAAGAGAGAGATAGAGAGAGAGAGAGAGAGAGAGAGAGAGAGAGGAGGGGGAGCACAGTATGGAGGAGGCTGTGGTGTCGGGTTGGGGGGCTAAGGAAAGATCAGAAATGAGAGAGAGAGAGAGAGAGAGAGAGAATGGTCTGGTGGGAGTTTGGGGGAGGGATAATTCAATAAGAAAAATAAAGAATGGGGAGAGAAAGATGGTGCAAGAGAAGAAGAGGAGGATGAGGAAGTGGTGTGGTGGCAGGGAGAGGAAGTGATGTAGGGGGCAGGGGGAGGAAGTGATTGTTTTGAAGTGGCTGGCTGGTGGCCTGTGTAAATCTCTAACCACCTGAGAGTGAAGTGTGTAAGAAAGCTGAGATGTCAGTAGGTGAACAAGCTAACATGGCCGTCTAGGTTTCTTCATGACAATAACAGCAGTTAGTAGCAGAAGGCTTAGAAAACATCGGTTGTGATATTGGTGAGAACAGAACACTGTGATGTGCTCACCTTTCTGTTGGCGAGCAGCTTAGTAACTTCATCCCCAGTGTCTCTGCCCACACACAGAAGGTGTACAGCTTCACAGCAGACTCACCAAAGACCTGCGAACACAACACAAGCTGGATGAGGTGGAGGGGGGACGTTAGAAAGACTAAAGAAGAATGAAGTAACAATCTTTGCTGTAGCAGGACTGAAAGAACCAGACACAGAATCCAATCCAAGATTTACAGCCTCATCTTAAAACGTTTTCTAATGGATTTTTCCTCCAAGCTTTTTGGTCCTTGTTGAAATCCTCTGACGCTGTTTTAAATATCTGCTCTGCCTTAATGGATCCATCATATAGAAAGCTGTGGGCTATTTATTTTGACAGTTGGAACAAGATTCAATGTCT